>BQNB010132745.1:0-12812 GCA_026074375.1 Tanacetum coccineum
TTGTAAGATATCCAAAAAGGACTAAAATACACATTGAAGTAGGTTTGATAACTTAAACAACTCATCCCAGATCCTAAGTATTTTCCTTGTAATGCAATAAAAAATAAAGTTATCAACTCCGAAAATCCAAAATGGTGATTAAGGATCCTTACACAATAAACTATAATGGAAGTATCATGCATGGATAAACTTTGGTGCATGCATGTATAATTATAGGAACTAGCTTTTGTAACTTGATCATCAAATTTCAACCAAATCCTAATTAAATCTCAACTAGAATCTCAAATCACCAAAGCATAGTTATCTTCCCAATAGAGTACTTTCCTTACAAAAGGCATAACTACCTTAAACTTTAAAGAATCAAAGGTACTATATCTAATCACCCAAGAGCTACTTGTTAAATCTAAATCTTATACCTAAAAATCTCACCACTATAAAAGGATATGAAATGTAATCACTATCATCACCACTACTTAAGAATGGTGCTTTCGGACAACCAAGGTAGCTCTCCAAAGAGTGTACTTGACGATAAGATGTTTGAAGACTCAAGCAATGACTCAGACTTCGATGTAGACTTGTACCTTAATGATGAAGTTGATAATGGTGATAATGTGGTCGTTCCTCAAACTCCTAATGAGGAAGTGAGAACTAGGATCTATAACACCAGAATTCCCCTCTTTAATAAGAGGGATATGGGAAGATAAGATTTGGGATAAGATAAGGAATCCCCTAAGCCCAAATCACATTGAGTGTGGATACTCTGTTTTTTTGTGAAAACACAATAAATATGATCAACTCAATCAAAAATCTTAGAGAAGAAAATAGGGATATGTTCTTTATCAATGAGGCAATAAAACTCATGCTAGTCGTGGCCACCAACATGAGTTGTGTCGTTGAGAACGACGTTGGGAAAGAAGAATCAAAGGATAATCTTAAAGAGTAGGATACTTTAAAAGTACTTGATATGGCTGTAGGCTCAAATCTTGAACTTATGTAAAACTTATGTGTTTCTTAATAAAATATGTTTTGATTATGTTCTTATTACCTCTAGCTTGCTTAACAAAAAGTAATTGGAGTCATGAATAACTATACATATAAAATGCTAAAAATATGTATATGAATATATGCAACAATGTACAAAGTCAAAATAATCCATATTTGTACTCATCCATGTTTCCAAGTTTCCAAATGGTAAGATAACCCATTATGGACTTGCACATGTGTATATTTTTGTTGCTTGTGTTGTTTTGTGTTTGCTTGTTGGTAGATGTAGCCAAGAACACCTCGAAGGTAATGCTCTTCACCCATGGATCCCCGCCTTAGAATAAGGGGGAGCAACGGTCTAGGGGGAGCATATACAATGGTATCTATTCTCTCCTCTATACCGATATTAACCTTCCAATAAAAGACCAAGATCCCGCCTTTTGATTTGACATAAAGGGGAAAAGGAAAGCAAAGCAAAGATGATTAGGAAAGCTAGAATAACTAGCATTTACGGAAGCAAAGAGCCATAGTGTACATAGGAGTAGATAAGCTATGTAAGACTCATGAGGTGAATACAATGTTCAAGCTTCACCAAATTACAAGGCCATGATCAAGACGCAAAGATGCCTATTATGGATCAGGAAAGCTAGTATAACTAGCAATTACGAAAGCAAAGAGCTATAGCGTACATGGGAGTAGATAAGCTATGTAAGGCTCATAAGGTGAAGACAATGTTCAAGCTTCACCAAATTACAAGGCCAAGATCAAGACGTGAACTTCATCAACGGCGGTCTTCATCTTTGCTACGTTTGTAATTTTATTTGCTTTCTGAAATTTTATTTGTCATCATCAAAAAGGGGGAGATTGTTGGTGCAACATTGACTAGGATCTCATTTATGTTTTAATGATGACAAATAAACTCTTTCAAAATGTAAAATAACAAACGATAGCCAAAATCCGTAAAACTAGATTTTAGCCTCTGGCGCGTTAGTCACGCGTCAGCACGTGGCCAACGTGCCACTTGCGAACTCCGTTTTTACGAATTTGCTTTTGTCGGCTTTCCTCTTACTCGACACATATGGAGACTTCAATAAAGGTATGTATATGATAGTTGAGCATTTAAGAACACTCTAAATGAGGTTTAGACTTAGAAAGTGCAAAAATGAATCCTCTCGTTTTTCAACAAAACGCCAACTTAAATACTTTATCAAACGCCTCTAGCTAAGGCCAAAACTTCTTTCTAAACCTAGTATGATCATGTTTTCAACATACCATTAAATGAAAGTATTCATTTGATCTTAATCCAGATTTACATTGTTCCTAATCACGTAACGAGTTTTACTCCCTTATTGGTCAAACTAAGTCAAAGGTCACTTTGCGTAAACGCATCCTTTCCCGTTATGGGATATGATTTACTTGAGATGAAAATCACTTAGCTTGTTTGCATCAAGATGATTAGTGATCAAAATCCATTTGTTGATTATCATGGATTAAAGTCTAAATGACTAATTGAGTTTGTGGTATTTGGAGGTTAATCATGCTTTGACTTTTCTCACCTCCTTACCTATAAATATTTTACAAACTCACATGTATTCCTCACATTTACAAGATGACTTACAAACTCCCACACTTCTTTTACACAATCCTACAACCTATTCTTCCTAATCATTTGTTCACCCTTCTTACCCAACAAATGATTTCATCCTTCACACACTCTAAACACTTCTCTCTTAAACCTTCTCATAATCACATATGCCCACTCTTTCCTTTCTTATTATAAATTTGATTATTAACTCAAATCATTCTTTTGATGTCATCCTAAACATCATCATCTTCATCATTCACATCTTCAAACCTTCTTCAAGTATAAACCTTTCTTCCCATAAACCTTCCCCAAATAATACCCACATGGCAACTCACATTCCATTACACAATGTACTCTCCTTGTACTTGTTGTACTTCTTGTTCCCTACATTCTTAATAAAGGCTCCTCCACATCCCATCAAAACATTCTCCACCACACATCCACTATTTACCTTCTTCCTCACAACATTGGAATTACACACACACACTATTATTTTAACCCTTGATCACACCACCTCATCAATCCAAGTTACCTCATTCTTTTCTTCACCATTGGATTGATTTTAAACAAACACAACAAACACACTTTCTCTTTCACCCTTGATCAAGCTACCCCATCAATCTAATATACCGCATTCTCTTTTCCTCCCTTGGATTGAATTCAAATTTGAACAAACACACTTCTCTCTCACAAACAAACACATCTCACTCACCAAACAAACACACCTCTCTTTCTACTATTGATCATGCCACCTCACCTAACCAACTTACCTTTCTTCATCTCATCTCAACCCTACATTTCAAAGCAAGATCAATAGGCTCTTTTTTATCACATCATGCCAACTCATTCACAACCCATTCTCTCTTATCCAACATATGCCTAAATGAATTTGAAATTCAAATTTCAAATCTTTCCTCCTTTCTCTCCAAGTTAAGAATATTCCAAGAATATTCTCTTGTACCCTAACTAGATTCTTTAAACCTTTAGTTGGATCCTATCTAAGCTAGTTACAATTTAAGGAATACCAAAAATACCCATTTTTGATAATTCTTTTCTCTCTTTACAATATCGGATAAGCGAACGGCTTTTAAATACTTCACAAACATTTTCATTAAATGGCTATTTGAGTTGGTTGACCTTGAGTGAAAGAATGATTGAAAAGGTCATAGCGTAAACTACAATTGGGGGTTTAACAAGAGCGGGTAATTAAAAAGCCAAGAACCCAAAAAATGGTTCCGGGTCACTGGCGCTGGCCACACGCTGACACATGGCCAGCGCGCCACACGCGAAAACATTTAACCACATTTGGGGTTTTTGGCCTATAAATACCCCCTCTTGGCCTTTGTATTCCTCACCTCTTGGCCTTTTTATTCCTCACCTCTTGCAAACATTATTTCCTCTCTTTTCTTTTCTCTAATCTTCTAAGTTTAACACCTCTTGTGTTCTTAATCTTGTCATCTTATCATTCTATTGAAAAACACATCTCTGCAAGAGAGACCCACAAGTACCTAATCTACACTTGTGTGTTATTAGTCGAGGGTCTTCTTTCTCATACCTTTTCTATTAGAATCGAGTTTCTAGGCTAGGTTAGGACTTGGTTCATCATCTATCTTTTATTTAATCGAGTGTAAGGGAAGTCTTGTATCTGTAGGATTAAGCCTAGATCATTGGGTATCTAGTTGGGATTTGATAAGCTTCTAAGGGGAAGGCTTTAAAGTTTATAGGTTAAGTTGAATCACGTGTTCTTAGTGGTGGATTCCGAGGGCAGAATACCGTAGGTAGTAACTCTTCTTTGTGAGCACTGATCTTTGTGCATATTAGTGGAGTTAATTATAATACGGTTTACAGTCCACCATAAAGATTATACTAGTGTAGTATCAGAGTTATGGATTCGCAACGGGACGCACGACAAAGTGGGCGTGAAAACCCCTAGCCTGAACTAGAATAATATCAATGGTTGGTCTCTTTTTTCTCTCAATCATACTTATTGTTCTCTACGCAAAAGACCACGGCAAGTAATTAGTACACATACAGACTTACTCGGCTCTTTTTCAATGACTTGAATTGTGATCAATAAAACTTATGAAGAACGTCAAGAAAACTCATTATATCACGACCCTACTTATGCGTTACAACTTATAACAGAACGGGCTGACCAGCAGAAACGCTGAAGACTCCAAACCCCAAGAACTTAGATACCCACATGAGATACCGTATCACGATACGGAGATTGACGTATGAAGTGTGTGTTGTATAAGTTGTCTGAGAATTTAGAAAAGAGGGGTAGGAATGGTTAGAGGGAGAGAATAGGTGATGACGGTACTTAAGATTGTAATTCATGTACATTTAAAGAAAGGTGTGTGGATATGTATGTTTAAGTATATAAATTAATAGATATTTTGAATGAGATTGATAAGATTTGAGTTGGTGTAGTAAGTAATATATTTGGTTAGGAGTAGATGAAAGGAATGTTTTGCTTTAGGAGGGGGGTGTGAGGGAAAAAAGAATAGTGTTTTTGAGGTTTAGGGTGGGTTGTTTGATTGGTAATATAGTGTGGGGGTGTTGGGGGTGTGGGTGTTGTGAGTTGGTGAGTGTGGGGGGGGGGTGGGGGGTGTTGTGGGGGTGTGTGGTATTGTGTTGGATGGGGTGTTTGTGTGGGGGGGGGGTTGTGTGTGGTGTGTTTTTGGGGTTGGGGGTGGGTGGTGGGTGTGGGTGGGGGATTGGTTGTGGTTTTTGTTGGGATGGTGTTGGTTTTTTTTTTTGGGTTTGTTTTTTGTTGTTGTGTGTTTTTTGTGTGTTTTGGTTGTGTGTGGGTTGGTTTTGTTTGTGGGTGGTTGTTGGTGGTGGGTTGGTGGTGGTGGTTGTGTGGGTTGTGTGTGGGTTTGGTTGTGGTGGGGGGGGGGGGTTTTTGTTTTTTTTTGGTGGAGTTTTTTGTTTTTTTTTTTTTTTTTTGTTTTGTTTTTTTTTTTTTTTTTTTTTTTTTTTGTTTTTTTTTTTTTTTTTTTTTTTTTTTTTAGTTTTTTTTTTTTTTTTTTTGTTTATTTAGTTTTTTTTTTGTGTTTTATTGTTTTTTTTTTTTATAATTAAAAAATCTAATAAAATTATAATTACTAATAAAAAAAGATTAAAAATATATAAAATTAATTAAAATAATAAATAAAAAATTTCATTAAAAAATATAAAATAAAATAATCAAATCTAATTAAAAAAATATACAAAAAAATTAAATAAAAAAAAATTAATAATAAGATTACTTAAAAAATAAAAAAATAAAATAAAAAAAAATAAATAAAAAATTAAACAAAATAAATAAAAAAATAAAATCAAATAAACAAAATACAATAACAACAAAAAACACTTACACCCCCACCACAACCTCCCACCACCCACAATCAAACCCACCCACACCCGCCCAAATCCCCCACCCCCAACCCCACCTCCCACCCATTCCCTCAACCGCAGCCCAACACCAACCCCCCCACCCAACCCACCCCACCCCCCACACCTCAACCCACCCCACATACCCCCCCACACCCCCCCACCACACCCACCCCCCCACCCCACCCCACCCCCCCCCCCCCCCCCCCACCACCCAACACCCCACCCCCCAAACCCACCCCACCACACCACCACCCACCCCACCCCCCCCCCCACCACCCCACGTAAACACCCCCACCCCCCACCACCCACCCACAACCCCACCACACCACCCACACCCCCCCCCCCCCCCCCCCCCCCCACCCCACACCCCCCCCCCCCCCCCCAACACCACCCACCCCCCCACCAACCAATCACACCCCCCCCCACACACCATCCCACCACCCCCAACCACCCCCACAACACACCCCCCCCACACTACACCTCCCCCCCCCAAACCACCACCCCCCACACCACCCCCCACACACAACCACACCCCCCACCCCACCCCCACCCCCCCCCCCCCCCCCCACCCCCCACCCTACCTCCCCCACCCCCCCACCCCCACCACCCCCCCTCTCCACCTCCCCTCCCCCACCCCCCCCCCCCCGCACCCCCCCACCCCCCCACCCCCCACCTGTACCCCCCACCACCCAACGATCACACCCAAACCCACCAATACCCGACAGACACCCCCCAACCACACCCCCCCCCAACCACCCCACCCACCCCCCACTCCCCCCCCCCCCCCCACCACCCCCCCACCACCCCAAGCCACCCCCCCCCCCCACCCACCCCTAACACCCCCCCCCCAACCCCCCACCCACCCGCCCCCCACCCCCACACACCCACCCCCCCAGACCCCACCCATCAACACAGACACCCCCGCCCCCATCCCCCCACACCGTCAGCCACCCACCCCCCACAACCCCCCCCCACCCCACCCCCACCCCCACCCAACCCCCCCCCCGACCCCCCCACCACACCCACCCCCACACCCCCCACACCACAAACCACCGCAACACCCACCACAGCACACTCCACTCCCCACCCCACACCCACCCCCACCCACCGCACCACCACACCCGACCACGCTAACCCACCCCGACCCCTCCACACCCACCACCCCCCACCCCACGCCCAAGCCCACCACCAACAACCCTACCCCGACCCCCCCACCCCCACCCCCCACCCCCCCGACACCCACCCCTACCCCACCCCACTCCCACCCCACCACCCCCAACCACACCACCCCCACCCACCCACCCCACCCCCCCCACCACCCACCCACCCCCACAACCCCCCCCAACACCACCCATCCCACCAATCCATTTGTGAGCACTGATCTTTGTCCATATCGGTGGAGTTAATTGTAATACGGTTTACAGTCCACCATAAAGATTATACTAGTGTAGTATCAGAGTTATGGATTCGCAACGGGACGCACAAAAGGATTGAAACCCCCTTCCTGAACCAGAATATATCATGGTGTCTTTTTTTCTCTCTATCTACTTATTGTTCTCACCGCAAAGTAGATTAGTACACTACTCGGCTCTTTCAAGACTTGAAGTTTTATAAACTTCAAAGAAGTCAAGAAAACCATATTCACCCCCCATACGGTTCTACAATTAGTATCAGAATGGTTTACTTAAGCTTTCAAGTGTTAAAGCCTTCCTAAGAAGTTGTTTTAAGTTGAAAACTTCTTTTTTAAAAATTCAAACAGTTTTTGAAAAAGTTGAGTAAAGATCCATGGCTCAAGAGAACTGTAGAATGCATGTTTTATCTAATCTATATAACAAACAAGACAAGAACTAGAGAGAGAAAGTAGAAGGAGGATTATTTCTAGTGAGAGAAAGTAAGAGAGAAAATATTAGATTAAGAATGTGAGAAATAAACCCACCAACACCCTTTCCAAGCTATGGAGATGGTATTTATAGTCCTAGTGGTCAGTTGGGATTTTGGCTTCCATGGGCTTTCCATGAGCTTTGGCCCAACTATCTTACTAATGTTCCAAATATTAACTAGACCTACGAGCTATGTATTTTAGGAGTGGCTGAGTTTTTATCGATTTCTAACAATCTCCCTCTAAGGGAGGTCACTTCATTTTACAAAAATCTTAAGCTTAACATTCTATGAATGTCTTCGGTCTTTGCTCATGGTCTTGAATCTTTGTCATTCATCTTATGTATGCGTAGCGATCTTTAGACTTTAGGCTTGAGCTTGTTCCTTTAAGCTTGACTTGCTTGTAATTTTGGAGCTTCTTGAGATCATCAGCTGAATATAATCTCTTATCATCATCTTGTGATATTTTGCCTTCTTGTGTACATGTGACCTTCGGACCAACATTCTCATACTTTTCTTGATCTTGAAAGCTTGTATAATCATCTTTCTTAAAATCCATTAACTTTAATACTTTGTTACTTCAAGGAAGACGTGCGGTATTAGAGTAGCGAAAGTCTTTTGAAACATGTACTTGAGCTTACATAATATCTTTACATATGTCGGTCGAGTATGAGCATGTGGCTATGAATCTGACTTGTCTTGGACCAGCTGCTGTCACCATCGCGATTAACTGCATAAATGGGTTAGTGATAAACAACATATATGGACGAAAGTGTCTTTGTTACTTCGTCAAATATGGTTGCAATAACCACTGTTCCCTGTTAATCAGTATAAATACTGTCTGTGATCAGGTAGAATTGCAAAGAATCTCCTTGACAGGGTTTCACAGCTGCACTAACCATTTTTATTACCGGAGCGTCTCAAAGCAGACAACACGGTATGAGTGAACCAGAGAGACAAAGTCTCACCGATTGAATCAAAAATTGATTTGAAAATCAATCGACGTGTCACTTGCTAAAGTGGTTTTGCGACACATCGAGAGTTTTATGCATTTCAAAATTCATCAATCGTCAATTCATAGTCTGGACCGAATCGATATCTAGTGTCACAATTTTTATCCATATAGGATCTCACAAGTCACCTACCTCGGAGCTTGTTTTATGTTGGCTCTGGAAGGATTTCCATCGTCATTATGAATACTTAAGTGTCACTATGAAGTTCTAGAAATATCACAAGGATAATGCATAGGACTCTTAAGATACTACTTGTTTTCACAGTGTATGAAAAACAAATATATTGTAATAGTGCCCTAGTGAGATTTATGGATGATCTCTTTATGGCTCTAGACCTGATAGTGCACTTTAGTTTTAGTAATCGGAGGCTGGAGCAGACTGCCACCTTTTCAATATCAACTAACTAAAAAGTGAGAAAGTCAATAGAAATGTGTTTAATCTTCGTGAGAAATGAAACAAGAGTCTTTTGAGAGACCTTGAGTAGCTAGGGAGAGTTGTGCATCACATCACTAGGTATAAGATGACTATCTTCAATACAAGACAACAGCTTAGTGTTTCTGATAGCATACTACCTAAGTGTAAGGAGGGGTTCTTTCTTTTCACCCTTTATCTTTACTTTTCTTTGTCATTCTTTAACCCCTTCAATGCTTACCAAGACTTCATCACTAATACCTTGTTGGGTTTGTTCCAGTGTTAGCTCTATCTTAGTATGTATTATCCCCTTTCTCACTTTTACTCCTTTTGTATCATACCTTAGGACTTCTATTCTATCTAATGGAATGTCCCTAGGTAGATCCCTCTAGTTTTGGCTGGATCGTGGGACAGATACCTAACCTTAACCACATTATAACTCCATAAAATTAAGTACATGGTCGGTCTATTGGTATTGCCACAGTTTCCATTAAAACCATTTTGAAAATTCAACCAAGGTACTTATTAAAACATTTGTAGCTTGATAGTTTTTAACTTTGAAAATTGCCCCCTGCATATGTGTATCGATATTCAAAAATGTTAGCACATACGAGGAATAAGCTGCACTAGAGTCATTAAGATCACATTTATAAGTCGCATATTTTAATCACATTTTCTCCCTTATCAAAAATGTCAAATCTCTTGATATTTTGGATATCAATTGATTCAAATATGTTTGAAAACTGTTTGGGGAGAAAAATGTTCTGATTATTAGCAAGCCTTATTAGGAACATTTTAATGCTCCCCCTCAATTATTGAGGTTAAGATATAGTGTTAAGTACATATTTTGAAAGATTTTAAATTTAATAAAAAAATTCATGAAAAATTGTACTTAACACATATATATTAAAGTCTGTACACTATATATATTAATATTCACAAGATAGATGATGAGATATGACCTGTTATGAAAGAAGACCGAGCATGACAAAGTCATACAGTCCTTTGCATCAGCATGTAGTCCATCTCAAGTTCCCTTGCAACAACCAAACTTTCCAAATTTTGCATGATCTTTCTTTGTCCAAGCTCTTTTTGGCATTGTTTTAACTTTCTTTTAAAGTTCTGAAAGTCTTTGGTCAAAGTTCAAGGACGAGACAAATTCGGACACATTCGTAACTTGAGCTTGTGTAGTTAGTGGTGTAGGTGTTGATACTGTCTTTTCCGTAACCATTAAGATAACATTGTCAACGAGTGGAGTTCTTTGGACAGCTGGGTCCTCTTGATGAATGGGAACATCCACCGTTGACTGAATCTCGTGTTCAATAGATGACAGAGTTAAACTGGATGTTCATCTCTAACTTGTTTCTCTGCAAGTTTTACATCGGGTTTGTTTTCATCAGCTTTGTTTTCCTCATCACTGGAGACGTCTTAAACTTCATTATCAGATCCAGAAAGTGAGCTGCTTGAGCTACTAGAATTGTCCTTTGACTCATCGGGAACCTCTGGAATAATCCCATATCCTTCATTTGAGCCTTTGGAAAGTTGTTGAATTCTATAGTCAAGCATGCTTCTTCTTCTTTTAGGAGCTTTCATAGCTTCCCCCCGAACCAGCAATCCTTATAAGTAGATTCAAGGCTTTCTTTCAAGCGCATCAGAATAAGAATACTCGCACGAATAAGTCTTGTTGTAGAATGCTCGAATACTCGAAGTACCTAATTTATCCCTTTTAAAAAGTCAAAACCGTATCATCAAAGTCACTTAAGTCCTGGATGTGCGCATTTCTCTCTTCAGGATAGTGATGATATAAATTGAAACACCAAAGTCAACTAAGTCCCGGATGTAGACAATTAAACCCTCTAAGTAGTCGAAATAATAACACTAAAGTCAACTAAGTCTCAGATGTAGACATTTCTTCCTGCAGGATACTGACTATATAAAGAAATCATCATACCTATGTGTACCTCTTTTATTAAATATTTCTACTTCTTTGAGAATAAGCTTAGTGATTAACTGGTCAGGGAAACAGTAAATGAATCAGAAACATATCATCAACTTCAAGGCTCTAAAACTACGTATTCATTTCCAAACAATCCTAAGTTTTTTAAGACTATGAGGTGTTGGAAATCTTGGTCGTCTGTAGTTTTTAGCCTAAGTCACTAATCTTGAAATTATATTTAAGCCCCTAAAGTTATTAACTTATGACAACTGAAGTCCTTGGAGTTAAAAAATAAATTAACTCTCCCTCAAGTTATTATCCGTTAAGTTAAAACTTTTTCTATATAATTACAGTGACATATTGAAGATAACTCAAAAACACTTTATCCCCCTCGAATAAAGACCCGTATTCTATTTAAAGATCTATTGCATTTGTTCGAGTGGTTGAAATTTCTTGAAAATCTATTTGAGATGTCAAAAACTGATTCTGGTTTGATTAGAACACTTTTTTAAATGGTTAACCCGAACATGATTTGTAAAATCAATAATTTTTGAGAAAAAATCATTCGGGTTATAAAACTTATACCAGTGGCTACCTAGGTCCTTCTTGCAAGTTAAAAGGCGTAAGTTCCTAATTACCATATTTTGCATTCTAAACCCTAAAGGTTGAAACAAATAACATCTAAAGCCTAAATGAGTTAAAATTAATTAACTCTCCTTTGAATATTAATCCGTTATTGTCCAAAACCTTTTCTGTTTATTTCTTGATAAATTTTGAAAGATCATCTTGAAAGAATTATAAGCACATTTCCCCCCCTCAAATAATGTCCTGTTTTCTATTTAAAACGCTGTAGACATTGTTTGAGTGATAAAAAATTCTTTTAAAATCATTTTTTGATAAGAAACTGAGATGACTTATTTGTTTTTGAATGACAACACCAACTAAAATAAGATTTCTCTTATTTTGAAAAATAAATGCACTGACACGTACACCTATTTGATAGATAGCCCGAGTTGTGTAGCAAAGTATACACAAGCCTTTGTATGAATATAAAGTAATTTATGCCCGAGAAAGTTAATTCTCGTTGTTAGGTCAAGTTTTCTTTTTGATGAAATACTTGACTTTAAGTTGAAGAACGGGTTGCAGTTTGAAATAACTACAAGCCAATGACATGTTTTAAAAACATTTATAACTTCAACTCGAACTTTATTTACAGCTTTGTATCATTATTGAATGACATTTCTAAAGCCGTAAATATTATTGATTTTCAGAAGACATGTCATGAAAAACATATTTTTGTATTTTCTGATTTTATATTTTTGTATTTGATTTTCAGGTTTTATATTTTTCTATTTTCTGTTTGTAAAATTTTATAAAAAATCTTTTTGTGTTTTTATGATTTTCTTATTTACATACAATACATAGGATATCTAACGAGTTACCACCATTACTCGTCCTTTTCTTCTGCCAGACTTTTCAGCGTTTTAAGATACATACTTCTCATTCCAAGCTTTTTGATAAGAAAGTCAAGTTGTTCTCGTCCCAATGCCTTGGTAAAGATATCCACCAGCTGATATTATGTTCTGACGAAGTATAGCTCAACCACCCCATTTTCCACTTGCTC
>BQNB010132746.1:3968-18575 GCA_026074375.1 Tanacetum coccineum
CTTTATAAAACAAATTTAGAATTATAAAAAATATTTTTGGATTTTTACTATGTGAAGGCAGAGATGTTTGACAATACCCAATGATCTTTAAGCTGTAATAACATGACTAAGCACCTTACGAATAAGAAAAAGTATAATTCACTCAAACACTCGTATATGATGTAATAGAGGGTAAAAGGGAAATCAAACTCAATTGCTCAGACATGATTTATTTCATACCATAGGCTTGTACAAGAAATAAAACATGGCGTAAGCACCAGGTATAAATATCAAAAGAGGACTTTTATTCGGGTTGTAATGTACAGGCTAAGGGTTAATAAGGGTGTGGATAAGGCATGTGAAATATATACTGGAAATGGTTTTATAATATACATGTCGACAAGTCCAAGAAACCCATGTTGCTAGTTAGGACAATCCACAAACCCGCGAGATAATCAAACATCTCAATCCTCGAACTCTTACAAATGATATAACGATATGCAGAACAATGCGTGAGACACTGTCTTGATTGGCTTATTAGCTGAGCTAAACTTTTTTTTATAAATGAATTGGTATGAACAGCTTACTAAATGACAGTGTTAGGATTGACTTAGAACTTATCAGCTAAGCTAAAGCTTATTTATTTAAATAAATTGACCCAAAAAAACTATTTAGCTGATAATAGTATGCTAATAAGCATTATAATCACTTCACCTTAGCAATAGCTTCACCATCAGCTTTCTCATAAATTATATCCTTAAACTCGACCCCCGTCTCATCACACGCAACATTCCAAACAGGTATCCTATTCGACACTTCTCCATGTATCCTATTATATAAGTTAAAACTTATATAATCCTATGTATGTTTTGTTTATTTACTCTGTATATAACTTACGTAATAACCGTTTGGACATTCGTGGAATAGAATATAACATTACACGTGCTTCACAGTCAAACATTGCAATTAAACCTCTAAATCTTACCAAAATTTCCTTTCTTCTGCAAAAGGTTGTCTGGCGGTACTTTCATGAAGTTCCAACTTCCCTATTCGCACCCATACCACAAATTACAGAAGTTCTAAAACAGAATAAATAGTAAAAGCTTTATAATTTGCAACAGCTTTGATATCCATGATTCCCATTTCATGGTATTCATTCCATACATCCTGGTATGATCAGTTAGCAAAGTTATTACCTCTCACAGCACACTACATCTCAAAAAAATCTTAACATGAGAACCAAAGTGCATAAGAAAATAAATTAATATTAAAAACTGTTTATTTTCACTAAAAGCCTATCTACTATCAGAAAGATTACCTTAAAGTCCACCCTTTCAACTTTTGATGAATGTAGTTCAGCAACATCTTTCCCAAAGGATATTATTCTCTGTAATTAAGACCTTCAAAACCAGTTCCAATTTCTTCTGTTGGTTGAGTATTCTTCTTCTTAACTTTCATAGCATCACAGGCGTGGTCTACTTCAGGGGCCCAATCGAGTGTACCCTAGATAGTGTCACCACCTTTTGGTATTAGCGACATTGTTGAATCCCATGTGCGAGTCATCCTCATTTCATGTTGTAAGGTTTGGAAACAAAATATATCCAAATCAAGAACACTGGGTGCAACAACCTGCAAAGAGCGTATGAAATTTTTTAAGAAACTATGAACATCATATCTACATTTAGAACTTGTATATTAAACAATTTATGGGGTATTTGGATATGCAGTTTGGAAGGGAGTGTGTCATATTTCATATTTCGAACAAGATACAGGTCATGGAAGATAGTGTTTGGATGTACTTCTACAGTTTAAAGTTTTAAACTCAAAGTAAAGTTATAACATGTGCCATGTAATAAGGAAATTCTGATTATTTAAGGAATTGACAGATAGAATGATCATACATTTTTACTGTCATTACTGTCATATATTAGTCAAATATATAATATCAGTATAATAGGAGGATACAATATGTAACTATGTATTCTATATATACAATTATAATCTATCGTAATGAATAACAATTACAATTCAGTTACAAAGTTTGACTTGGTATCAGAGCCATCTGCCGCCGCTAACCCTAGCAGCAGCCACAACTCTGCTGCAGATCAAACCCTAATTTTTTTTTTCTTCAGCCAAACAATGGCCATGATCGCTGCGATCTCCACAACTGAAAAAACATCTCATAATTCTCACAAGTTTGCTTTTACATTATCTCCCACAAACTATGGTTTTTGGAAGACCATGATCCAACCGTTTCTCATCACTAATAATCTCATTGGTTATATTGATGGAACCATACCCTGCCCCTCTCCAACTATCACCTCTCAATCATCCGACAAAGACGCAGCTGTACAAACCCAACCCAATCCTAACTACTCTACCTGGGTGTCTAATGATGCCCACGTTAGGATGCTCATAATCTCAACCGTCTCTGAAGCTTCGTTTCCACATGTTCAGGGCGATACATCAAGGGATCTTTGGCTCTCTCTTGAACGAGCCTATGCTCCTCATACCTCTTCTAGGGAATACACCCTCAAAACTCAACTACTCAAGATTGATATGAAGGCTGATGAAACATCATCAGCATATCTTACTGGGGCAAAAGAATATTCTAACGCCTTATGATCCGTTCAAACTATACCTTAAAATATATATAATATAATGAAATATAAAATATATAGTAAGAATAGTCTAAAAGCAGAATCAATGATACCGAGAAGTAGTATAGAGCTTTCAACAGCCTTCACTGAACACCACTGTCTCCTGTCTGACAAATATATGGTGAAAGAAATCTGCACCGGGTTGTTTTTCAAACGGCCCAAGCCTTTGCTGCTGCCTCCACCAATCACCCCTCACCTGCAAACCCCGGTTCTCAATTAGAAACCATGCAGAGTCTCCAACAACTTGTTGCTCAACTTGGCTTTCAACTTCAACCGCTAAATCAACAATCTTCACAGGCTTTCTTTGCTTCTCGTCCTCAAAACAATCGAGGACGTGGCTCAAACAACCGCCGTGGACGAGGCTCGTTTCATAACCAACAATTCTGGAGGCACCAAAAATCAGTTTAGTTGGGCGTCAAACCAAAACACCGTCTATGGCACATGCAACAGGTGTCCCTCCGCCTTAGTTGGATAACGTCATATCATCATTTTGAATATTTGGATTAAATTCTCTAGTTTCATCTTGAATGTTTTGAATGTGTCGGGTTTCATTTCGATTTGACTGCAACTTTTGTTATTTGAATGTTAAATCTCTGTAATGAATCTATTTAATTATGAATTACTCATTTTATTTATTAGCTTTTTTAAGTTATTTTAGATACAGGTTTAAATAAATAAGAGCTTTATTGAAGAAAATTATTTGTATTTGTCCCATAGAACTGTGACTGTTTACCGACGGATCTCTAACAGAATTTTCGACGCTTTTCCGACTGAAAATTTACCGACGGCTTTGCGACGAGAAATTACTGACAGAATTATGACGCGTTCTTCTGTCGGTGTTTCTGACTGAGTTCCGACTGAAAAAAATTAGCGACCATGAAAAATCCGACAGCCTATTTCTGTCGCAAATCTGTTGGAAACTCCTGTTACCGACGGATTTCCGACAGAAAAGTCCGTCGCTATAGACCTGTTATGTAGTAGTGACTTGATCATCCACATCCCCAACTTTTGCAAACTATGCTGACTAAATATAGTCTTCCTGTTTCCAATAAAAGTTTGAGTTCCTTCTGTAATTCTTGTCACATTGGGAAATCATCGAAACTTCATTTGTCATCTTCTAATTATAAAAGCACTCATATTTTGGATTTATTAGTTTGTGATGTTTGGGGTCTAACACCTATTACTTCATCTGATGGCCATAATTATTTTTTACTTTGTGTTGATGACTTCTCACGGTATATGTGGATATTTCCCTTGACCCACAAATCTGATGTCTTCAATGTTTTTAAACAATTTATCACTGTCATTGAAAGACAATTCAATACCAAACTAAAATCTGTTCAAACAGATTGGGGAGGTGAATTCAGGAATCTGTCAACCTTTTTCACATCTCTTGGGATTCTACACCGTCGCTCATGTCCTCATACTAGTGAGCAAAATGGTTTGGTTGAAAGACGCCACCGTCATGTGGTGGAAACTGGTCTAACCCTCCTCTCCCAATCGGCTGTTCCCACAAAATTTTGGCACTTTGCCTATGATACAGCAGTTTATCTAATTAACCGCATGCCTTCTCGAAATTCCTCCAACACCTCACCATTTGAACACATCTTTAAACGCAAACCAGATTTCTCTTTTTTGAAGGTGTTTGGCTGCCAATGTTACCCACATCTTCGACCTTACAATAAACATAAGATGGATTTTCGCTCCATTCCTTGTGTTTTCCTTGGGTACAGCCCTTCTCATCATGGCTACAGATGCCTTGACCCTACAAGTAATCGTCTTTACATTGCCCGTCATGTACGGTTTAACGAGCAATGTTTTCCATTCACGATACCTTCCCCTTCATCTTCACCTACACCTTTCCCATCCCCAGACCCTTATGTGTCATCTTATCCATGTGGTTTAATTCCCTCTGATTCTATTCTCCAGTCACCTACACCCCCGCCATCTATACACCACAAACACAGTGCCAGTCGCCTACAACACCATCGTACGACTATCGATGTTCCCAATTGCTCCACCGTCCGGACAAGGCTATCCTATACACAATACCCACAACCGCGTTACACCTCCCAGAACGTGTCTGCCCTCCTTCTTACGCCATATCCAAAACAACGTGTCGTTACAACACTTATGCTATCACACGATCCTCTGCTACTGAAACCGTACCTCCCGACCTTTGCCCGTGCCAACTACAGAGATCCGCACTAGAAAAATGCCATGGCCGAGAGATATGTTGCATGACTCGTAATGGTACTATGTCTTGGTCCCACCTTCCTACTTGCTAATTGGTTAGACTGCAAATGTTATACAAAATCAAAAGGGACCCTCACGGCGCCATTCAACGGTACAAGGCACGTCTTGTGGCGAAAGGTTGCAATCAACAACCGGGCATCGATTATCATGAAACCTTTAGTCCTGTGGTCAAATTCACTACTGTTCGAGTGGTTCTTTCCCTTGCCGTGTCTAAAAGGTGGCCTTTACGACAATTGGATGTTCAAAATGCTTTTTTGCACGGTGATCTGACTGAGACAGTTTTTATGCGCCAACCCCCTGGTTTTGTTGATTCACACAAGCCGGATCATGTTTGTCTTCTTCACAAGTCTTTGTATGGGCTTAAGCAAGCACCTCGGGCATGGTTTCATCGGTTATCCACGACCTTACTTTCTTTTGGTTTTACAGGATCCAAGACAGACCCTTCACTTTTTATCTACTCGTCTAGGGGTACCATATTATATATGTTGGTTTACGTTGATGACATAATCTTAACAGGTAACAATCAAACAGCTATTGATCAGATTATTAAAAATCTGAGTCGGACCTTTGCTGTTAAGGATATGGGATATCTTTCTTATTTTCTTGGTATTGAAATTACTCCTAAGGGCTCGGATTTGCATTTATCTCAAAAGAAATATATCTTGGAGATCCTTGAAAAGGCTGGTCTCTCACAAGCCAAGCCCGTCAAAACACCCATTACCACAACAGCTAATTTAGCTCTTGGTGATAGTCCCCTTTTTGAGGACCCGGTTCGGTATCGTCAGATCGTTGGTCTCTACAAAGGCTACCATGTCTCAGACCATGTTATTCATATGCCGTCACAAATCTGCCAGTTCTTGCACTCCATCCAACAGGAAAAGCATTGTCTGCTGTAAAACGGATTCTTTCGGTATTTAAAAGCCACTGCTGACTTTGGTTCTTCTGGTCAGGACAAGAGTTCAGTTCCATCTTACATGCCTATACTGATTCTCATTTCCCTTATCTCAATGCTTTTTCTGATGCTGACTGGGCCGGTTGCCTAGATGACCGTCGATCCACCAGGGGATATGCTATCTATCTTGGTTCCAACCTTTCTCATGTACACTAGAAATACAAAAAACCGTTTATCTCGTCCATAAACTGATTCCCGTATAAAGCCTTAGCAGACACGTAGCTGAAATCACATGGCTGGAAGCCCCTCCATTGCGTGAACGTCGAGTTCCCATGGCTACATATCCCAGTTTTATGGTGTGATAAACCTAGGAGCTAGCTTACTTGACGAGCCAATCCTAATGTTTCAAAGCACGCACAAATCATATAGAGGAAACTTTCACTTTGGGTAAGAAAGGATTGCGACGAAGAAACGCTCGGTTAGCACATTTCTACTAAGGACAAATCGCTGATAGTGTTTTACTAAGCCACTGTCACTGTGCAAATCAATGTGAGATTATAACGTTCAAGTGCTGGTCGTTTCCCGGCCTTACTTGCGGGTCATATTAGTCAATAATAAAAATATCAGTATAATATGGAGGATACAATATTAACTATTATTCTATATAAAACAATTGTAATCTATCATAATGAGAACAATACAATTCAGTTACAAGATTTTATTTACCCATGATACATGACTAAATCTTTATCCACAACTCTTTTCTTGTAAAAGTATATTAGGAGTTAAGATTGTAAACAGTTGTGGAAAAGATTGGAAGACATAATTTACCTTAACCACTGCTGGCTCCCACACAAAGTTAGCAATCCCATCGACGTTAATATCTGCTCCATAAAGGGTACCCTCACCTGTGTTGATTGAAAAACATATTGCAAGGAATGAGAGACTAATGAAAGCTTAGGAAAATTATAGTACCATTGTGGCCGTGATGAGCCATTTATCTTCAGCAATTGAAAATTGACCCGCGTAGCTCAATTGAAGACTGATTGATTAAACCGTATGAATTATTAAATATCCCTATGACTTTCAAAATTCTATATAACCCAAAACCTCACTTATAAAAACCATAATTTGTTTACAAAGAATTTAAAAGATATCATACCATGTAACTAAAATTCCTTTTTAAACATTTCATCAAACACATTGCCCTCTTTAAATCACATACAAACCTTTGATATGCTATCTTTAAATTCCGGCACAAACATGTATTACTGAGAAAATGACCCCACTCTTTATATTTGTTATATCTAACCACAATCATATTCAAAATCAATAAAGAATCTGGAAGTAACAATTCAAAACATGAAAACAGCTAAAAGATTATAAATTGATACTTACAAATGTTTAGATGCGATGATTGAATTTAACCTGCATAATAAAAAAAGAAAATTGTCATTCTTTTGAATTGAAATTAATCAAAGCCAAATATATTATAAATTGAATGAAAACCCTAAACATTAAAATTAAATGGGTACATACCGATGATGTTTGATGTAACAATTATTAAATGATGTTGGATATGTGTTTTTTGTATGGTTGTTCCTTACAAATATTCCGAGGTTTATGGTACAAATATTAGTGTTTTGAAACGTAATTGAAGAATATTTACCAAGACTTCAAATTCCTTATTATGTTTCATATAACTTACCAAAAATACTGTAACAAGTTATTATTAATGTGGCGTGTAACATAATGTAGTGCATAAAAGTATTGTATACTTTGCTAATTAAGGTATTTTATTAATTATAATTTTAATACAGGAAGCTTAAAAAGGTTGTACAAAAGTATATGTGTTGTATACAACTTTGGTGCATAAAACTATCGTACAGTTGGTTAATTAAGGTATCTTATTAATTACTATTTTAATGCAATAAGCTTAAAAAGGTTGTACAAAAGCAATGGAAGTCGTTTATAAAATTGATGCATAAAACTATTGTACAGTTGGCTAATAAAGGTATTTTATTAATTACGATTTTAATGTTGCAAGCTTAAAAAGGTTGTACAAAACCTTATTATATTATATAGTATAGATATAGATATAGATAGATATAGAAGATTTGGAGTAATGAGGTATTTTAATAAGGGATAATCACAAAAATACCCATTTTTTCAACCCCATTTCACAAAATACCCAATTATTTTCTCAAAAAGCCAAAATACCCATAAAAATCGCAATTTTTGACAATTTTGCGAAGTTGAAAAAAAAATCTAATATTTTAGATTTTTTTACGAAATATCGCAAATTTGCGATATTTCCTTAAAAAATCTAAAATTTTAGATTTTTTTCAATTTCGAAAATTTGCGATATTTTTCAAAAATATCTAAATTTTTTGATTTTTTCTTAAAAAATCTAAAATTTTTGATTTTTTTCAAAATTCCGTGTAAGTCACCTGCAAACGCCACAAAGAGAACAATTTTTCACATAACTCAAATAAACTTAAACAAAGATCAATACTGCGGTTAATATAAAATATCAAGATAACTACCACCAAGAAACTTAATACTACTGATTAATAGCTTAAATGATAAATACGCTTATACACATCATTTCTATAATCATACTAACCCTAACTGAAATTATACATCAAATAGTTTATTTATGCCAATCCACCAACATAAAATCATTCAACTAAAAATTTCACAAACCTGACTTTGTCCCACCATGTAAAATCATCATACAATCAAATCATATAGTAAAAAAAAGCCCATTTAACATCAGCAAAAATATTACCTATAATATATCTCCAAGTCTGAGTACAGTTCTCCCATAAGTAAATCTTGATATGGTGAAAGAATCAGTAACTTCTTCTCCATTTATCTCGTAACATAAAAATGTGACCCGCAAAGTAACAATGTTATTTGGCTTCTTATACGTACTATGGCTATTGAAATGAAACAGACCTTCGTTTGCAGGTGACTTACACATAATTCTGAAAAAAATCAAAAATTTTAGATTTTTTAAGAAAAAATCGACTAAGAACATTACAAGCCGAACGAGCTAAAACATTAAAAAAGGCGCGTGTGCACTATATAACCAATTTGATCTCACTCAAGCACCATTACACACATTTATAGCGTCGGTTAACACATCCATTACATTACTTAATAGTGACCTTCTTTCACATAAAGTAACAATGTTATTTGGGCTTCTTATAATCTTTGACGTATCTATGGCTTATTTGATTTCGAAGCACCAGAACCCTTACGCTAGACTATTGCACATGGTGACCTTATCATAATGCCTGGGTATGACACGCCCTTTAATACTACTACACATAATTCTCTTGGAAGTATGAGAGGCGCGAGTGCTTGCGCAAAAGGGATTTTAAGGGTATGAGAAGAGAAGAGGAGGAGGGGATGATTGATGCAGCAGGGGGGGGGGGGGGGTAACACAAGGCGCGGAGGATGCAGCGTTCGCGGTGCATTGGTGAGTGGCACGGTGTGACTTAGGGGTCGTTAACTGACATCATAATCCTGAAACAAAAAAAATATACAAAAAAAAATGTACGAAAGTTTTAGATTTAGTTTTCCAATTTATTTTAAGTAAAAAAAACATCAAAAAATTTAGATATTTTTTGAAAAATACAAAAAATAAAGGAATAGTGATACATACCATCACAAAAATTATTCTAAAATCTTAGACCATTTTAAAAAAATAATTTTGTACATATAAAAACATCTATTTTCCAACACATTTCACCACTTAACATTAAAGCAGAGAAGACCATAACTAACTATCAACAAACAATCTAAACTCCCCCTCTACTCATTCTCCCAAAAAAACTGCCCAACCAAGAGACTATCTCCAAACCAAGACGGAACCCACCGTGATTACACACAACCACAAAACACCCCCCAACCACCCACCCACACTAAACAACCAACCAAGCCCACTCCCCCAAACCTAACCACACCCAACAACCCGGGGGGGGCGGGGGTTTGTGGTGGGGGGCGGTGGGAGAGGGGGGGGCACTATATAGACCCCCAACCCAGGGCGCGGGGCGCGAGGGATCAAAAACCGACCCCCCAACACCACCCCTCATATTCAAGTACACCACCACCAAAACTCATTCCGCACCCCCCAACACAGCGAAACAAACCGGACCATCCCGTTCTAAAACCATCACATACACCATCCCCACAAGACCGATTCTTTGTCCACCGCAATCCCCCAACTCGTCAACCAAGAACAACAACAAGCCAAAGCGAATATCCCCCCGCTAAAACCCAGGGCCCTATATCACTAACACCAATCCCCCGTCCCCCAAAACTGCCAATTTTTAAACTCCCACTTTGTTCATCCCCATTTACCAACAAATCAAAAAAACATCCTCCCGAGCGACCCGTCCCACACCCACCGACACCACCCCACCACTACCTAAAACACATCCGCCATAATCTCCTAATCCCCCCCTCGCCAACACCCCAAAACTCAAAAAAACTTCCCACACAATCTCACAAACCAACCCTCCCACCCACACCCCAAAACTACAAAAAAAAGAGAACCCAAAACTTCACCTCACAATCTCAACATTAAAACCCCCCACACACCACAAAAAATCATAAACAAACCCCGACAAAACCCCCCACGACCCCAAACGTCAAGAAAAATAAAGGACACCTCCAACATTATCATCACACTATCCCACCAAAGCCCTCCGGCCGTTACATAAAAAAACCCTAACAGCGACACCTCCCACCCCCCACCCACCCCCTCCACACCGCCGCCCCAATGCACCATTGAAACGCTCCTTGCGCGTCCCACCATATTCTTTCATCGCTCTCCTCACCGACAGTACTAACAAGCCGAGACAGAGTTAACTCCCCCCCTGATTTCCCTCCCTTCTCACCAATCGATCAAGTTTTCACTCTAATGGGCCCGAGACCCCACCTGTATCCCCTCCCCCCCCCCGCCCCCAGACCTTAGCATCTCATATTATACCGGCCCTCTCACACTCACTTTCCTCGCCCATGATCTGTTTCAACAACTCGGCGCCTTTTTTTACCTATACCTGCCCTCATAGTTGATTTAATGCACTGTAATTTTTACCATGGTCCGTGGCCCCCTAGTCCCCACCCCCCGCCCCCCCCCCCCCCGCCCCCCCCCCCCCCCCCCCTTTTCCCCCCCCTCCCCCCCCCCCCCCCCACAATCCCCTTTCCACCCCACCAACGTATCAGGTTTGATAACTATAAAACTAACGTTTCTAATGAATAAATAATATAGTCTTGCCGAACTCCCCCCCCCCCCCCCCCCCCCCCGCGCCCCCCCCCCCCCCCCTTCCCCCTTTCCCCCCGCCCCCCTTTCCTTTTCCCCCACGCCCCCTCCCTCCCCCCCGCCCTGGACCCTTCTCCCATGGTCCTAAAACAAGTCCCCCACCCACCCCACCCACACTCTCCCGATCCCCTTTGTTTTTTATTATTTTTATTTACCCCCCCGGAATCTAGTATTGGATTTTAGGGGGGGGTGGGTAGGGGGTTATGGAGTGAGGGTGGAGAGACCCGTACAAATATTGAGTTTTGTGGTCTATGTTATTACATCGTTTTTCTATTACTACAAAATTATTTACCAGTTAATCAGCACATAACCACTACATCCCCCCCGCCACCCGCACCCCCCCCCCCCACTATATTTCTTGAAGAATGAATTTCTATCCAGGCGTAGTTATCTATTATTCTTTGAAATAAATAAAACTTTCACAAACTATTAAACTGCTATGATATTTAAGTGCCCATAACAAAACAAATCTGCAACAGCGTCGAAGACTAGACCCCTCCCCCACATGAGGATATAAAAAATCGTAAACATAAAATCGTTTTAAAACATAACACCCACATACATCAACCTTGAAAATTGAAACTCTAATCAAATAAATTTCAATCCCCCCCCCCCTGTCCCCCCCCCTGCACCCCCCCGTCCCTTGTTTGTGTCTATAAGGTGACTTTAACAACATTGTCCGTTTTTATTTGCCCAAAATAAATAGAAGCATCCCCCCGCCCCACCACCAACATATACACCAAAACTCCCAAAAAAAAAACAAAACGCAGCAAATCATCACCACAACAGGCAAACCACCACCCAACCACTCCCAGTCAACCCCCCCAATAAACTAATACATAATGGATATTAATGAAGATATTGACAATCTGCATTACTAGAAAAACTAATTAACCCCACTTCAGGTCATGTCGAATTTTTCTAGAATTAGCTCTTTTCTGCACTTGTCCATCCACAAATTTCCTTAACCAGAATGACCTTTACGGCTTTGATGTATCTATTCAGCTCAGAACGTTCTTGTGTAGCATCTAGTATGAATTGTTTACTCCCTACTCAACTAGTAGGCTCACCCCACCCGATCCCAGGAGATTGTTAGTCGAAGAGGAAACTATTTCCGCTCGTGCGTGCTTACCGCGTGCGCTGCGCGATCTCTTCAAAACACACAACAGTACAAAAACACAGCAAATTTTTTGAAATTGAAAAAAAAAATCTAAAAATTTTACGCATATTTAAGGAAAAATCGCAACATTGACGCAAAAATTCGTAAAACAAAAACAATCATCACAATATAAGATTATTTTTTAAATGAATGTACAACCTAACGAACTTCCACCAATCCCGCCCCAAAATAAGTGCTCAAAAAACCAATCTAACACAAAAATTCAAAAAATTCACCCCCACTCGAATTACAAACAGATCCTTGGATATCCCATTTTTTAATCCCCCCAATTACAAAAATATCAACACCTTGCCAACTACCCCACCCTGACCACCGACTCCCCACAACACACACACACACACACACACACACACCCACCGACTATACCCTTAATGCCATGCACCCTCCACCTTCATACTCTGTTCTTATATCAATACCCAGCCTAAAAATACCTCAAAAGGTTATATTCTCCGCTTCCAAAAACTGTAAAACCTCAAAAACCTTTACTATTGACCAACTAGTACACACTATAATTATTTAGAGTCAAGGATTTAGAAACGACGACTTACATGTCCATTGGCTTTCTGTACATCCTACCTTTTTTCAAGCTATATGACAAACATCAAACTATAAACTTAAAAAGATATCCTTAATTACCAACTTAAACGATAGTTTTAATTGCAACCAAAGTTGTATACGAAACACCCTATACTTTTTAGTTTTATGCACCAAAGTTGTATACAACACATATACTTTTGTACAACCTTTTTAAGCTTCCTGTATTAAAATTATAATTAATAAAATACCTTAATTAGCAAAGTATACAATACTTTTATGCACTACATTATGTTACACGCCACATTAATAATAATTGTTAAGTATTTTTGGTAAATGAAACATAATAAAGGAAATTTTGAAAAGTCTTGGTAAATATCTTCCAATATACGTTTCAAACACTAATATTTGTACCATAAACCTCTGCAATATTTGTACCGGAACAACCATAACAAAAACACATATCCAAATCATTTCATATTGTTACATCAAACATCATCGGTATGTACCCATTTAATTTTAATGTTTAGGGTTTTCATTCAATTTATAATATATTTGGTTTGATTAATTTCATTCAAAAGAATGACAATTTTCTTTTTTGATTATGCAGGTTAAATTCAATCATCACATCTAAACATTTGTAAGTATCAATTTATAATCTTTTAGCTGTTTTCATGTTTTGAATTGTTACTTCCAGATTCTTTATTGATTTTGAATATGATTGTGGTTGGATATATTAGATCTAAAAATTGATGTCATTTTTTCAGTGATACATGTTTGTGCCGAAATTAGAAGATAGAAGATTAAAGGTTTGTAAATGATTTAAAGAGAGTAAGGTGTTTGATGAAATATTTAAAAAGAATTTTAGTAACATGGTACGATATCTTTTAAATTCTTTGTAAACAAAATTATTGTTTTTATAAGTGAGGTTGTTTATATAGAATTTTGAATGTCATAGGGATTTAATAATTCTACGGTTAATCAATCGTCTCAATTGCGTAACGAGGGTACAATTTTCAATTGCTGAAGAGAAATGGCTCATCACGGCCACAATGGTACTATAATTTTCCTAAGCTTTCATTTGTCTCCCATTCCTTGCAATATGTTTTTTAATCAGCACAGGTGAGGGTACCCTTTATGGAGCAGATATTAACGCCGGTGGGATTGCTAACTTTGTGTGGGAGCCACCAGTGGTTAAGGTAAATTATGTCTTCCAATCTTTTCCACAACTGTTTACAATCTTAACTCCTAATATACTTTTACAATAAAAGAGTTGTGGAAAAGATTTTGTCATGTATCATGGGTAATCAAACTTTGTAACTGAATTGTAATTGTTATTCATTACGATAGATTACAATTGTATATATAGAATACATAGTTACATATTGTATCCTCCTATTATACTGATATTATATATTTGACTAATATGCCCCCGCAAGCTAAGGCCGGGAAACGACCAGCAGCTTGAACCGTATACTCTCAAATTGTTGCGAGGACAGTGGCTTAGTAAAAACATCAGCGATTTGATCCTTAGTAGAAATGTGCCTAACCGAGAGTTTCTTCTCCGCAACCTTTTCTCTAACAAAGTGAAAGTCTACCTCTATATGCTTTGTGCGAGCATGAAACATAGGATTGGCTGTCAAGTACGTAGCTCCTAGGTTATCACACCATAAAACAGGGATTGTAGCCATGGGAACTCGAAGTTCACGCAGGAGGGCTTCCAGCCAAGTGATTTCAGCTACCGTGTCTGCTAAGGCTTTATACTCGGATT
>BQNB010132747.1:0-18575 GCA_026074375.1 Tanacetum coccineum
GAAAAATACTTGATATTCAAGCATCAAATAAATTACTTTGTGGATTTCAAATTCACTTCTCGTCGGGATACGACACTCGGGAAAAATACTATTGTTTGTCCTCAAGCAATTTTATATTAAACGGGAAACTCTCTATATTATAACTATCTGGTATTATTTTAGAATATATATTTTATTATATATATATACTATTATTATATCCGAATCACGTAGTCAGATACTTTCTTTGGTAGAATCTGTGGAAGTTGACTCTTGACCTCATCTTTGATAATATCTTTCACTGATTTCTAAACGAGATCTATGTATCTCTTCTTCTTACCTTGAGGTTTTTTCTCAAGTTCTACAGTGTATGACCGGAAAGCCTTCTGAATAGAATCTTCAAGTCTTGTGCTAAGTTGAGCATCTACCATTGCAGGAATTTGTGACTTTATAGTTTCGAGCAGTTATGCAGAATAATCCACTTGTTTAAGTTGAGAGAGATCTCTTTCCAAGACAGAAACTATTTGGTTGAATCCAAATAAGGATGAAAAATATGGAAGTGCAGAAATTGAGGTTATAGTTGTTTCAGTTGTTGGTACAGGAGTTGGTGTTGGTGTCGACTGTTATGGAAGAGGAGTGATTGGTGGAATTGTTGGAGGAATGGTTGCTGCAGCTGTAGTTGAAGTTTCCGGGATTACTGTTACAGGTATTGTGAGAAGATATGGAGTCTTAGTACTTGGTTCTTTATGACGAACCTTGATATTCATCATGGACACGACTTCATTGTCAACTAGTGGAGCGTTATCCAAGTTAAGAAATTGATTGACAAAGTCAGATGAAATAGAAGAGCTTTGCAATGGAACTTCAGTCTTCTTTATCTCATGAATAGTTGTAAGTATTACATGTTCATCATCATTGACTTGTTCATATGTAGTACGTTGAGTGCCATCATCACGACCAGCATCAGTCATCTCTGCATCTCCTTTCCCATCTTCTTCATGCTCTGTATCTTTCAACCTTACGTTCACATCCTTATACAATTCCTCATACTCTTCATCAGCATCAGTAAAGTCATAGTTATCAGGAGTATGTACATACTCTTCTTCAAATTCATCTTCATCATCGTTCTAATTGAGATTAGGATTCTCATCTTCATCAGAATTAGTCTTTTCACTATCACTTGCTTCATTGTCACCACCAGCATCACTGTCAACATCATCATCATCAATACTTGCATCATCACTGTCATAGTCATGGCTATCATCATCTTCACTATTTCCCCAAGACTCGTTCTCACTCTTAGATTGATCTTTAGGTACATCTAGAACCCCTGGTTAAGTACCAGTTCCTTCATTTATACCAGCTGTCTTATCTTATTGCTCATCAAGAACCTTTGGTGGGAACCAACTCCAACACCTGAGCTACTTGCATGAAGCTTGTAAGTTTCCTACTTGCTTTTCTTGAGAGTTTTCTTTAGTTGAGCAGCTTCAAGTAATGCTGCTTTAGAAAGTAAAGCCATGCCTTTGTCTCTATCAACCTTAGTTGGTGCTTTCTTCTTTGACACAGACACACCAGGAGTGTCTCTGATTACAACACCTGCTATTGGCACAGTTTTAGACTTCTTGGCAGGTTTTTTAGCTCTCTTAGGCTTCTCTGCAAGTTCTTCTTCTAAGACAAGAGACAGTTTCTTTGAGGGTGAAGCAACTTTTTTAAACTTCCTTGCTTTCTTGGGAGTAGCTTTTCCAGTAGCAAATTCAAGATAAGTCTTGTAGGCTTTAGAATCTTTAATGTCTTGATTGATCATCTCTTCAGGAATCAGAGCTCCATACATCTGATAGTCTTGTGTTTTGGAAACAAACTTCAGTGTACCCAACAAGGTATCATTACAAACTGTGTGAATATTTATCCGGTTCCTCATAGAGATGGTTTTAGCTTTAGAGATGAAATGATTAATGATAACTTTAGTGAATCTTGGGTAGGGCATGTTCTCTTTACGTACAGAACTTATTTCTTTGTTGTCAGCTCGAAACATAAAGTCTTCCCATAGTAAAGTAACAAAGTTAACATTCTTCTTGTCGTACATACCCTACAAGATTTGAGCTCTTGATGGCCTGAGCCTATCAAGTCCTGATGACTTTCCAAAGATGCACCTGTTGATGATAGCAGCAAATGTTCTCCACGGCTGGTGCATTTGATCTGTGTGGATTGCAGATAGCATATCACACTTGCCAGAGTAACCGAGCTCCTGGATGAATGAAACCATTTCTTCTTCAGAAGAAGGTTCAACAAAATCTTGGTTGGGGAGTTTGGGACAAATCTGGAGAATCTCATGAAATACTACAGTATTAATTCGGAACTTTTTCTTATCCAGCTTGAACCGGTATGCATATGTATCTTTGATCTTCTTGATGGCGTTCCAGAATTGATGCATGTATACTTCAAGTACTTCAGTAGTGATCAGAAATATGGGATAGCATGGAGAGAGTTTAAGAGCATCCAGTGTGACTTGATATGTTTCTTCTCTTTGTGGCTTGTTGAACTCTATTCTTGCATTGCATTTTTCAATCTTTAGTCTTTTCTCAGGAGCAACCAAAGCATTGTCGAGAGCAACTTGTTAAGTGGCAATTGGATTCATGTTTCTGCTAAGAATATTCCAATACAGTTCATATACAAATAAATTTATATATCACTGATTGACCTATTTGATTCATAGGGACAGACTTAGAGATGTAACTTATATACATTAACTAGACAGATTTATCACATTTTATCAGGCATTCAAACAAATTATAGGACGAAGGACACTAATCAGAAAGTCAACTTAAAGGGTCAACAAACTAACAAGTGGTCAAACACAGTCAAGATTGCAACTTTCATATGATATGAAGAAGATTTAACCTAAGACTAGTTATCTAGTGAAAACATTTAGGAATAAATCATCTCTTATAAATCATGTATAAATCGCCCCCAGTAAACTAGTGTATAAATCGTCCCCTGTAAATATAGTGTATAAATCGCCGCCTATGGAAATGTGTATAAATCGCCGCCTATAGAAAATGTCTATAAATTGCCGCCTATAGGGAATGTATAAATCGCCGCCTATAGGGAGATGTATAGATCGCCGCCTATAGGGAGATGTATAAATCGCCGCCTAATAGGAGATGTATAAATCGCCGCCTATATGCGAGTATATAAATCGCCCCCTATACTCAGTGTATAAATCTCCCGTTATACCCAAGTGTATAAATCGCCCCCTATTTTTCGAATTAACACAAACTTCAATTTTTTGGCAATTAGAACACACACAATCATGAACCAAGCATACAAGAGCATCATGTAGCAGTTATAACAAGAATTAACCACAAAAATTTTACATAGAGGTTAAAATGAGTGACTTGTCATACATTTTACCCAATCTCACAAAATCTACATTCAAGATAAGGATTTTCTTGCTCTAATACATTCACAAACATACTCTAACACATTCTAAGTATAAACCCACTAACATTTGACATAATCCTCTTTAAACCCAAATTTTTGAGAAAAGAATCAAGCAAAACACAAGCATGAGTTAACCATATAACAATCTGTTATAAATGAGTGATCTATGACCCTTACCCATCAAAACCCCTCAACTAATTTTGGATTTGGTCCACTTTGATTTTCACTAACCCTAAACCAAATTCTAGGGATTTCGAGCAAAACTTCATGATTCAACCGACAAACCCTAAACCAATTTTTAAGGAAATCGACCAAAAGTTCGTGTTATAATCTAATTCCTTTTGTATATGAGTTGTTAAGATTGTAAGGAGCACATTTTGTAGTTTACCTTAATGCTTGAAATTCACAAATAGGATGAATCTTGTGGGTGACGATTTGAAGAGAGGGAAAGAAAGAAAAAAGTTTAAGTGTTTTGTGTTTGTGTGTGTGACGAGGGAAAGGGGTGTTTGTTTGTTAAAAAAATTTGAATTTTTTTATACAAATGCCCCCTGAACTATCTACTCCTTTCTATTTTCACTTAATAGCTTTCTAAGGTAGAAAACTTAGTTTCAAAATTAGCACTTTTAAGTCCCTAAAAGTTTATCCGTAAAATAGACCTAAACCATAAGATACGGCTTATCAAGATCCATAAAGACATAAACAAATAACATCTAATTCATAAATAAGTTAACAAAATTAAATAACACTTATGATATAATATTATTGCTGTTTATGTTTTAAAACCTTTTTCTTTTATCCTGATGACTTTTGAAGAAGATATTGACATTTTCTCCCCCGTACAATGACCTGTTTTATATTTAAAAAATAGAGTTGTCGTCGTTTTGTTTGAGTGAGTCATATGCCTTGAAAATAATTTTATGATGAATTAACTGATGACGATTATTTTATTTTCTGAAAAATCAACATCATTAAATAAGATTTCTCATTATGTTGACAAAGACAATGCACGTGACACGTACATTTTTTTGGGTGTTAAAAGGGACTCACTCCGGTTCAAATATAAAACGACACGTACATTAAATTCGTTCTATTAAAGGCAAGAAAGGGTGGTGTTGCAAAAGTACACACAAGCATTTGATATGATTTGAAAGTAAATTCATTCCCCGAGAAAAAAACATTTTTCAGTGTATGAGAGTCAAGTTTTATTTTTAAATACCTGGCCTTTAAATTAAAGACGGGGTGGCTATCGAATAATAGCAATCCCTTTGAACATATTTTCTTATTCAAAATGTATTTACAGCTTTTGTGCCATTATTGAATGACATTTCTAAAGCCATAAATATTATCGATGCTAGAAAACATGTCATCAAAAACCTATTTTTGTATTTTTCTAATTTTTTATCCTTTTATTTTCTTTTCTGGTTTTATATTTGTATATTTTCTTTTTGAAATTTATATAAAATGAAAAAATCTTTTTGGGTTTTTATGTTTTCTTATTATAATATATTACAGGATATACCACAAGTTACTCATTAGTGTCCTCTTCCTCTATTAGACGTTAGCTTTTTGTGAGACATGACTTCTAATTACCCCAGCTTTTCGATCAAGAAATTGAATCTTTCTCTTGGCAAGGGTTTGGTGAAGATGTCAGCCAGTTGATATTCCGTCCGAACAAAGTAAAGTTCCACTATTCCATTCTCCACCTGCTCCTTTATAAAATGGTAGCGTACATCGATGTGCTTTGCTCTTGAGTGTTGAACGTTGTTGCAGCATAGAGCAATCGCACTTTTGTTGTCGCAGTACAGAGGAATCTTATTGAATTGAAAGCCATAATCTGTTAGCTGTGAACGCATCCATAGGATTTGAGCACAACACCCAGATAAGGCAATATATTCAGCCTATGTACTTGAGATTGCAGTGCTCTTTTGCTTCTTGGAAGACCAGCTAACAAGTTTATCACCTAAGAATTAAGCGCTTCCTGATGTACTGCGTCTAGTGTCCTGACACCCCGCGTGATCTGCGTTTGAATATGTTGTTAGAGACATATCGGTATCCTTCGAGTACCAGAGTCCCATGTTAATGGTTCCCTTTAGGTATCGAAAGATCCGCTTAACCGCATTTAAGTGCTTTTCGGTAGGCTTTGCCTGATACCGGGCACATAAGCAGACTGCATAAATAAGGTCGGGTCTACTGGATGTCAGATACATGAGGGATCCAATCATGCCACGGTAAAGTGTAGCATCAACTGGTGTCCCCTGTAGATCTTCATCTAGTTTATTCTTTTCCACCATAGGTGTGTCTACAGAATCACTAGTTAGCAAACCATATTTTTTAATAATTCCAGAAGCATATTTTGATTGGTTTAGGAAGATGCCTCTGGGATTTTGAGAAATTTGTAATCCTAAAAAGAATGACATCTGCCCCATCATCGACATCTTGAACTTAGTGGTCATTTGATTAGCAAACTCATTACACAAAACAGTATTAGTGGATGCAAATATTATATCGTCAACATAAATTTGTGCCAAAAATAAGTCGTTTCCTGATTTCTGTGTGAAGAGTGTTGGATCAACTGCACCTTTAGAGAAATGTTGAGAAATGAGGAAACTTGACAGCATGTCGTACCATGCACGTGGTGCTTGTTTGAGACCGTAAAGGGCCTTTTTGAGCTTATACACATGCGATGGGTATTCCTGATCAACAAATCTTTCTGGTTGAGAAACATAGACCTCTTCCTTGAGCTCGCTATTTAAGATAGCCATTTTGACTTCCATTTGAAAGATCTTCATATTCTTGTTGACTGCATTTGCTACGAAGATACGGATGGCCTCTATTCTTTCAATCGATGCAAATTATTCCTCAAAATCGATTTCCTCATCTTGCCTGAACCTCTAATCAACTAATCTAGCCTTATTCTTTAGTACCCCGCCAAATTCATCTGTTTTGACCTTATAAATCCATTTAAGTTTGATCAGCATGACTTTATCTGGACACGACACCAATTCCTAAACTTGTAGTCTTTCAAATTCATGAATTTCTTCTTGCATTGCATCGATCCATAATGGTTCGGTCATTGCTTGTCTGAAGTTCTTTGGTTCTACAGAAGTTAGGAAGGCATCAAAGTAACACCACATGGCGTCAGTTTTGAGTTGCTTTCTGGTGGAGACTGAACGAGAAGGATCACCGATCACGTTTTCTATTGGATGATCCTTAGTCTACCTACCAATAAGTTCAAATGGAGTGCGGGATAGTCTCACATTAGATGATGATCCTTGAGAAGTTGAGTCTTCATGAAGAAATTCGTGAAGAGGATCATCATGAAATATTGGTGTTTTTGGTGATTCTTCAACACCTTAAGAAATAATAAGAGAATGTTCTTGATCTTGTGTTGATGGGATACTTGATGATGGTGCATCTTGGTCAATGGACGTAGACACAGGTGAATCGGCTATTTCAACAGCTCTTGGTGTAGTAGCTACTAGAACTGTAGAGACAGCAATAGTTAGAGGATTGAAGTATTCATCGAACAAGGGTTAGAACAAAGTATCTCAATCATCTCTTTTTGGTGGATTACAAGGTTGTTGAGGAATAACGTTTGGTACGAGTTCTGAACAGGATGTTGCAGGAGTCACTACTTGAAGCCCGGGTCCTGAACCGAATTTTTAAGAAGCCATCGTTGTTAGCTCATCGAACGTCACATGAATAGTTTCCATAATTTTCCAGGTTCGCCTGTTATAGATTCTGAAAGCTTTCTTTGCTGGCACGTATCCAATAAAAATACCAATATCGGCTTTTGCATTTAGTTTACCCAATTCTTCACTGTCATTTGTTGGATAACATAGTGAACAAAAGACATGAAAGAACGATAAATCTGGCATCTTGTTGTGCATCAGCTCATATGGAGTTTTGTTATATCAGAGACGAATTAGAGAACAGTTTTGGGTGTAACAAGCTGTGTTGATTGCTTCAGCCTAAAGAAACATATGAGCTTTTGAAAATATCAACATAGTGCGGGCAGCTTCCATAAGAGTTCGGTTTCGTCTTTTGACAATGTCGTTCTCTTGAGGAGTTTGAGCAATAGAAATTTAATGCGAAGTGTCGAAATTTTCATAGAAATCACTAAGAGTCTGATTGACAAATTTTGTTCCATTATCTGTTCTAACATTACGGACAGTGGCATTCAAACGAACTTGAATATTTTTGATGCATTTGATGATAGAGTCAGGAGCTTCATCCTTTGATCTCAAAAATTTAACCCAATTAAATCTAGAGTAATCCTCAAAAACTACCAAGATATACTTTTTCTCGCTAATGCTTTCCACACGCATCGGGCCACAAAGACCCATATGTAAAAGATATAGTTTCTCTTGGTTAGTGTCCTCAGCTTTGGGTTGATGAGAAGATTTCTTACCTTTTCCTAATGCACACGCTGAACACATATGATCTTTCTGAAATTTAAGCTTTGGAATACCTCGTGCAAGACCGTCTTTGGCTAGCTTGTTAAGAGTACCGAAGTTGAGATGCGATAAATGACGGTGCCATAACCAGCTCTTAGTCTTTGAAGCCTTTGATAGAAGACAGATTAGATAAGTCATTAGCATGTCATTAAGAGAAATTGTGTATAAATTTGTGTCACATGAGCCTGAAAGTAGATCAACACCTTCTAAATTCCGAATAAAGCAAGTGTTTTTCTGAAATGCAACTTCAAGATCCGGGACACAAAATTGTCCAACAGAAAACAAGTTATGTCTAAGACCTTCAACATAATACACCCTTGAGATAATTACGTTCCCCTGCTGATAGTCACCATACCCTATTATCTTTGCAACTTGGTCGTTTCTGAATCAAACAGTTCCTAGAAATTTACTAACAAAGTTCATGAGCTGAGAGTGGTTCCCTGTCATATGTTTTGAACATCCGGAGTCCAGATACCAGAGGACGATCTGGACAACATGTCACTGACAAGAGAAGAAGAAGATGGAACACCTGTAGCATTGGATCCCCATAAATTAGTGGGTTCCAAGTTGTTAGCAATTTTAGATTATAAAATCTTAGTTACTCGAACCTACTGATTTTATATGTTTGGGTCTCCTACTATAGTCTTTAATCTCTGGTTTTGATGTTTCAACTAACTTAGAAGTGGTTTTCTTAAGATGCACTATTTTCACCGACAAGGAACGAAAGTGACAAGAGCAAGAGTGAAGAATCAGCCAAAGATCACAGCCGGATCAGCCCGACACAGCAATAAAAGAAGTCAAAGGTCAAAATAAAGTCAAGGGGCTAGTTATGACAAGTCTTCAAAGTTTCAAGGGTTTATTGGAAGTTTTAAAGATTCAAGGACTAAATGTGCAAAAGAGAAAAGTGAATTATTAAAGAAGAGAAAGAACAAAGCAAAGCCAAGGACTGAAATTGTCATTTTTCAAACTACTTTATAACTACAACTTGGGCGGGTGAAACGCAGGGGCCAAATGTGCCAACCTTTCAAACTTTCAAATAAACCCCCGCTTTTATCGCAACCTCCTAACAACCTGTAACCGTTTTTCCCGCCTAAATCCCTCACAAACCCAGCACCAAAATCACCCTTCCCCGCTCCTATATAACTCTCAACCTCGTTTCATAAGCCTTCTCCAATCACAATCGACCACGTGGCACTTCTTTATTGGCCAGGACACCGCATTAAGATCATCAAACGGCCACAATCATCTCACAAATAATCAAGGGCTAGGATTCAATGGATCATTCTGGAAACTCTTCCTCCTCTTCCTCAACTCTCTATAAATAGATGCTGAGGGTTCACTTTTAGAGTAGTTAGTTTTTGTTTTTCAGTTTTTAATTTTTTTTACCTTTTAAGCATTTTTTTAAGCATTTTTCAAATTCAGCACTTGTACCTTTGTTAATTCAGCTTGTACCTTACGAATTTGAGCAATATAATTCAGTTTTCAAGTTTACTTAAGCTTTGATTTCAATTTTAAGCAAATTTTACTAAATAAGCTCTTAATAAGCTCGTTTGAGCTTATTCATGTTCACAAGCTCAAATTTAGCTAAAATTCTGTTTTTAGTAATTCATCTACTCCTTCTCATCATTTTATATTCATCATTACCACTTGAGTTCATTTGATCAAGTTTTGGAAGCTTTATGAAGTAATAAGCTGTTTTTAGCTTATTGAGCTTATTACTCTTTGGTTTAGAGGCTTTGGAAGCCAATAGGATAATAATTTGAGGTCACTCACTCTACAAGAGTGACCTCTAGTGCTGAGACTCCATATACTCAGGTTTACTTTTTTGAATTTCAATTTAAGCAAATATATAGCTTATGTCAAACTGCTTATTTCTTTCAAATTCTCATGTTAATCATGTTTCATTTAGCTTAAATAGCCTGTAGATGTTTAAGTTTTAAGCAGTTTTTAGTATAATCAGTTTTAGCTTTAATTCCTTGAACTTTACCAAATTTAGTAGTATAGCTAGCTGTAGAACTAGCTTATTTCTCTACATAAGCTAGGTCTTTTAGAACTTAGATAGCTTAAGTAAGTGAGTATAAGATTTAGTAGCTAAAAGGATTTAGGAGTTTTAGCTTTTAAACAGATTTTAAGTGCAAGTTTAGTTTTTACAGTTTGCATAAGGGAGTGTTTGGATTTAGTATGTTTGACTCTTAAAAGTCAACTGTACTCTGTCAAATCTTTTCATTTAGCTGAGCTAGGACATTTAACAAAGTTTTAAACAGTTTTTAGAGGTTAACTTTTAGAATTTTAAAGATTAGAGTACAAAATTTAGGCATTTGCACCAGGGCATTTTAGATAGTTAAGTTTTGTTAGCATTAAGAGATTTATCACTTGTGAGAGTTTAACATTGTCAAGTCAGGTTTAGATACAAGGATTTAGTAGGTTTAAGTAGTCTTCACTTTAGAATTTAGCTTGCATTTTAGTTTAAAACCAACTACATCAGCAACAAATGACAGCAACAAGAATAAGTGTAGGTTAATTCATTTTCTGAATTTTTCATTTCCATTAGAAAATTTTGGAAATCCTTTTATCTAGGTAGATTCAAGGAACATAGTATAGCTTATTTCTAAAAGCTCAGCTTCTAAGGTTCAAAGATAAGCTTTTTAGCTTATGTGAAAAAAGCTCAAAAACTGTTTCATTAAAACTTTCACTATTTCATTTCAATTTTCTTTCTAAATTTGTTAAAACTAGGTTAATTTTAGTTTAATTCCATTTAATACACATTTCAAGCATCAAAGAGTTACTTCTGTTTTTAGATTTCATCAAGTAATAAGCTCTATATAAGCCAAAATCCAAAAAGCTTGTCAAACACCTAGTTTCTGTGACAGAATCTATAGTGCTTATTTTCTAGCTTATTCTTTTGTCAAAAGTTGAAAGTGCCTTCATTAATGTTGTAGAGAATAAGCTCCTTAGCAACTTTCATGTTTTGAGTTTTTGCTGAAAAGCACTTTTTAATAAACCAAAAATAAGCTAGATTCGTAGGGTTTAGTCTGTCATTTCTTAATAGTATAGGGGCACCCGTTTACATTATAGTGTAAATTTGCAAATTTTAGCCCGCCTACCCTTTAGTTTCATTTCTTTCAATTTCTACCCTGTCTTTTGTAAGAAATAAAAAGAATTAATATTTTAGTTTTTAGTTTTAAGTAATTAGGGTTTATATTTTTAATCAATCAAATTAGTGTTCAATTGGTTTATAAAATTTAGGGCTTTTTGTGTTAATTGATTTCTGCACCTTTGAAGTTTATAAAAACTATTTTTCCTCATTTTTCCAATTAACTTTGTATTTTCTAGGAATTAAAATAGACTTTAGTTAATTTCTTTTACTTAGAAAAATCATAAAAAATAGAAAAATAGTTGAAAAATTAAAATTCTTTTTGCAATAATTTTCTTTCTAAATCTAGTATTTTTGAAAAATAAAAGAAAAATTTTAGTGTTAATTTTTAGAAAAAGTTTATTTTTGTTAATTCATTAAACTTTAGAAATTCATAAAAAATTCAAAAATAGTTAAAAAATTCTAATTCTTTTTCCTAAAATTTTCATTTTAAATTTGTGATTTTTAGGTATAAAATTTGTTAAAAGTTGTGCTTTAGATTTTAAATTTCAGTTTTAGCTCGCATTATTACGTTTTGTGCATTTAAATTTCGTGCTATTTCATTGTTTTTAGTTTGTGCTATTATATTTTGTAGTGTAATCAACAATTCAAAAAATCTTTTATCATTCTTAACTCGAATCCGAATTATTCCTAAATTCTCAATTCACGATTTCGTTGGGACACGACCCGAGGAAAAGTACTTCCCGGATAAAAAATATACAAATTGTGTTTTCTTTAGTGAGATTTTTACCTTATATTTCTCTTGTTTGAGAAGTATTTTGGAAAGAATTCTTACGGGATTAATACTATATAAGTATATTAAATTTGTTTTTCTACACCAAATTTTGGCGCCGTTGCCGGGGAATTCGTGAACGATTGTTGAAGAATATTCGTTGAAGTAGAGTTTCGAAGATCCTTCCATTGGAAGTTATTTTGCTATTTTTCTACAAAAATATAAAAAGCTCATTAATTCGATTCCTATCGAATTAAAAAAAAAAAATAAAAAATAAAATAAAATTTAATAAACATTTGGATACAAGTTATCCATCTTAAACCATTCCAATTAACAACAAAACAAATCGTGAAGTACTTGCGAGGTACGACGGACCTTTAAGTTTACAAACTATAAGGTGAGTTTAAGGAAAAGTGATAGCTATTCTCTAAGTAGTCATTGCGGCTCGCTAAGCTTTTCCGCTCACTTGTGCGTACTCTTAGAGACTTATCGTGAAGCTTGTAATAAGCGATTACCAAAAATATTTTTGTTTTCATTCCTAATAAATACTAAAAAATTTTAATTCCCCCCAAAAAGAATCTTCTCAATCTCAAATTTTCTTATGTATTATTCGGAAAAGCTAAAAATATTCTTCTTATTCCTCTGATTTGTTTAATTCTCATTTTCTTAAGTCTTAGCAATCAACCAACGCTTTTGTCAAAGAAACATTCATGAACCTCAAAACTCAACTCGAAACAGTAGCCAAAAATCACCAAGCTTCGAGAGAGAGAGAGAGAGAGAGAGAGAGAGTGAGTCGCTCACTATCAATCTGGTTGACATTCTAGATCTCTTCCAAGCAACACTCAACCAAACACACGAGGTAACAACTCTAAAGCCTATCAACCTAAATCAACAAAACAATTCTGAAACTCCTATCAACTTCGATAGCGATGATGAAGACGATGAACTTACACCACAACCAAAAACTTAACCTTCGAAACCAGTCAAAGAAACACCGTTACCCAAACCATACAAACCAAAAATCCCATATCCTCAACACCTAAGAAAAGAAAAATGGAGGCCCAATATGGAAAATTCCTCGACATGATCCGAGCCGTCCGAATCAACGTACCTCTTGTCGACGTCTTAGCCGGAATGCCTAACTATGGAAAATTTCTCAAAGAACTCATGAGCAACAAACATAAGATCGAACAAAATTTTGCCGCTTTTCTAAGCGATGAAAGTTTCGCCATTCTTCAAAATAAAGTTCCACCCAAAATTAGAGACCCTGGAAGTTTCCTTATTCCATGTAACTTTAACAAAACTTTCTCATGTAATGCTTTAGACGACCTTGGTGCTAGCATTAACCTTATGTTGTATTTGGTATATGCAAAACTATCTCTCGAAACTCTTAAGCCTACTAAAATGAGCGTAAGATTAGCTGACTGATCATTCCAATACCCTGTTGGAATAGCTAAAAATATGCTCATTGAAGTTGGTAAATTCACCTTTCCTGCTGATTTCATTATTCTTGAAATGGAAGAAGATAGAAAAGTTCCTCTCATTTTAGGACGACCATTTATTCACACTGCTGACGCAGTTATTCGAGTTAAACAAAAACAACTCAATCTTAGAGTTGGGACTGAACGAATGATCTTCAATATCAACTCTGCGATGAAACACTCTTACTCGAATGATGATACATGTTTCAGTATTGATGTCATCGATGAAATCTTAGAAGAAGATTTTGATACTCTTCTAGACGAAGGAAGCAAAATCCTCCATTCCATTGAAGGGACCCTTCTCGAAGAAGAAATATTTTCTGAATTCGATGAATTCATGGCAATGACTGCCGATGAAAATTCTGACTCTAAATCTGATACCGAAGAAGCACCATTCGAAAAAATCACCATCAACGCCGATTATAAAATCAAAACATCTCTCGAAGAACCTCCTAAGGATCTCGAACTCAAACCTCTTCCTAATAATTTAGAATATGTATTCCTGGAAGAACCCTATTTTCTTCCTGTAATCATATCATCTAAACTCTCTGCTCAAAATAAAAGCAAGCTTGTATCCGTCCTTAAAAAAATAAAGAAGCCTTTGCCTGAAAAACAACAAACATTCCTGGTATCTGCCCATCATTCTGTAAACACAAGATACAACTTCTAGATGACAAAAAACCAGTTATCCAAAAACAAAGAAGGTTAAATTCGAACATGCAAGAAGTTGTTAAGAAAAAAACCATGAAACTCTTGGATATCGGTATTATTTATCCGATTGCCGATAGTCCTTGGGTTAGTCCTATTCACTGTTTACCAAAGAAAGGTGGTATTACAGTTGTCACCAACGAAATGATGAACTTTGTTCCTCATAAGAACCGTTACGGAATGTGTGAGTATAGCATCGATTAGTGTAAACTTCAACGAAGCAACCTAAAGATCATTTTCCTTTGCCGTATAGGATTAAATGTTAGAAAGACTCTCAAAGGAAAATAAATATTTCAGTTTCCTTGTGGTTTTTATGGATATTTTTCAAATTTCTTATCGATCCTAAGGACAAAGAAAAAAAACATTCACATGTCCCTTAATCGAACATACGCATTATAGCCAATGCCTTTCGGGCTATGCAATGTCCCGCCACATTCCAAATATGCATGTTGGCAATCGTTCACGACATGATCAAAGAATCCGTCAAAGTATTCATGGACGATTTCTCCATCTTTGGAAACTCTTTTGACAAAGGCCTAAACAACCTCGATAAAATGCTTCAGCGCTATAAAGATGCTCATCTTGTCCTTAACTTGGAAAAATGGTCACTATCAAGTCAAAGCAGGAATTAAGCTTGGCCACAAGGTGTCTAGCGCATGACTTCGTAAGTCGACAAAGCAAAAATCCAATGTCATCTCAAAACTTCCACCCCTACTAATAATCAAAGGTATTAGAACTTTCTTGGACCATGCCCAGTTCACTGACGTTATCATAAAAGATTTCTCAAAAATTACCCGACCTCTAACTTAGCTGCTTGAAAAAGATACTCCCTTTGAATTCATGATGAAAATGGCAAAAAGCATTCGAATTAATTAAATGAGAAACGACACATGTGCTCCTTGATCGTACTCTCCAAACTGGAATCTTCTGTTTGAACTTGTGTGTGGTGCAAGTGATTTCGCAGTTGGAGCTGTCTTAGGTCAAAAAGATGGTAAAAACCTTCACCCGATCTATTTCGCAAGCAAAACTCTTAAACCAACTCAACAAAAATACACTGTAACCGAAAAAGAACTTATGGTTGTAGTTTTTACATTTGTCAAATTCAGATCCTATCTTATTCTGTCAAAAACTATTGTTCACACTGATCACTCAGCTCTTAAACATCTGTTTAAAAAACAAGACGCAAAACCCCGTCTTATCCGATGGATCCTACTCCTTCAAGAATTCGATATTGAAATCAAGGATAGAAAAGGTACAGAAAATGTCGTAGCCGACCACTTGTCCCGAATTGAAAATGAAGAAATAAGTGATGACGGTGAAGTCGATGATAAATTTTCTAGAGAAACACTTATGGAAATTAACAACAAAGATGAACCATGGTTCACAGACTTTGCAAACTATTTGGTGGCTGATATTATACCAAAAGGGATGACGTACCAACAAAAGAACAAATTCTTCTCTGACTCAAACACAACTTTTGGGAGGAACCCTACCTTATCAAAGTATTTCTAACGGTATGATCTACCTGTTATCTGGACCAGAAACCCCAAACCATTTTTAGATCAATAGTCACCACGACCTAACTAGGTGGACATTATCGATCAACACTGTAACGCTAAAAAAGTCCCTAGATTCTGGATTTTACTGAGCCGAACACAATCATCAAGAAGCTCATACTCTATTCGGCCTTTGCCGAAGCAAGCCAACAGATGGTAAATAATCAAACGTGATGAGATACCCTTAAACAACATTCAAGTATGTAAATGTTCAAATATATGGGTATTGACCTTTCATGGACGTTTCCAAATCATATAAGTATGAATACATTCTTGTCACTATTGATTACGTATCTAAATGGGCTGAAGCTCAGGCTTTACCAACCAATGATGCCCCGAGTGGTTATCACCTTCTTGAAGAAACTATTCTGCCATTTTGGAATGCCAAAAGCTCTAATTAGCGACCGAGGTACTCACTATCTCTGCAACAAAAAATAGGGAAAGACAATGAAAAAATATGGAGATAACCAACCGTCCTTCTCTAACATCATAATCACCCTCAAACTAGTGCCAAGTTGAAAACACGAACAGAGCTCTCAAAAGAGGATTCTTGAAAAACTGTTAAAAGACAATCCTGCTATTGGGTCAAGAAAACTTGATGGACGCTCTTGGGCTATTGCGCACTGCTTACAGCAAAACACCTACATGGGGGGGGGGGGAAACCAAACACCATAACAAACAAAATATGAAAAAACTGCCATTTAACCATTTGAACTTGGAAAACCGTGGCATAAAACGGCCCTTGAAAGAACTGCAATCCTGATCTCATCGCAGCTGGTGAGAAAAGATGTTTCAGTTACACGAATTCGACGAACTTAGACACCAAGCCTATGAAAACTCTCGTCTAAACAAAAAAAGAACCAAAGTATGGCACGATAGAAAACTACAAACCAGAAAGGAATTCAAACACGGATTCAAGGTTTTGCTCTTTCACTCAAAGTACAAATTCAAACAACCCAAACTCAGATCTCGTTGGCTAGGACCATACGTAGTGAAACACCAATATCCGTTCGGATATGTTTAACTCATATGGTAAAAATAAAAAACGTTCATATTCAATGTCCATCAACTTAAATTTATATCATGAAGAAGAAGATTAAAATGACCAAAGGGAAGCAGTCACTCCCTTTTTTCCCAAAGAATGACTCACTAAGTACGAGTCTAGCTAACGACTCCCCTAAAAAATTAAGAGCTTGTCGGGAGGCAACCTGTGCTTCACTTAAGTGTGGAGGAGTCCCTCCTCCATTATTTTGCTCATACCCTTTGTTTATTTTCTTAAAAAAACAAAACAAAACAACAAAAAATATTTTCTTTTTTGTGCTTTTGTGTGTTTACTTTTATGCAGGTTATAGAGCTTAAAAATTTGGAAAATTATAAAGTATGCTCAAGGATAGCTCTCTCGCAGCTACACATTTCTCTATGTCCCGAGAAGTATCGTTTTCCCTTGATTTTCCTTATTTATCTCTATTATTAGTTATCACATTGAGGGCAATGTTCAACTTAAGTGTGGAGGGGAGCCAATGTAACACCCCCATTTTGATACATATAGCAGCAGAAGCTAATCTGGGGTATTACTTCATAGTACAACAGTCATAATCATAGAAAACGACTCATAAAGAGATGTTTTTGGAAAAAGTTGTTATCATTCATTATTCATCAAAGTTTTTACAAAAGAGAGGTCCCAAAATCTATAGAAAACATAAAGTTGAATGATAACAGTTTAGCCATCTTCAGTCCATGCCACTCCGTGCTATAGTTTGCTCAATTACCTGAGATAAACATGCTAAAAAGATCAACACAAAGATTAAGTAAAATTCATAGGTTTATGATAAATAGTGTGAATACAAGTCATCATGGATAGTGGGTCAAAATGGGGTTTTCATGTTCGTACGCCTAGTAACGACTTCAAGGCTTCATTTTTCTTGATTCTTGGCTTCTATTTTGAGCTTAGGGACTTTTCTTAATCTTGTATTGTTGCTATGGAAGGCTAGAATTCCATTTGAGGGTATGAGATAAGATGTGTGGGATGAAATGAAAAGGGTGCTTGGTTCGTGTATTTATAGTGCTCAAGGAGCCTTTGTGCCCAAGTTTAGAGTTTGATTAGTGTCAAGGCTAGTTAAGGTGACTAAGAGGGGCTAATAGGATGCGTAAGGAAGGCTAGAAACTAGATATGAAGTGTTGGAGGGGTGTTTGTGGCCACGGCAAGAAAAAGAAAGACAAGGAGATGTTTTGTTTACAAGTAGCTTACAAGGAGGTGATGGAGGTGCTTGTAAGCTACTTGGTTGGCTTCTTGTGATGTCATAGAGGTGCTAGGGTGCCAAGCAAGAAATCGCACATACACACGATCTAATCATCCCATTAGCTCTGATACCAATTGTGGTATATCCTATATCATAACACGGGGTCGATTCTTAGATTTGGCTAGTTTCTAGAGAGAGAAACACTAGAGAGAATATTCTAGAGAGAGAAAATGTGTTTCTTTGTAAATGAAATAATAACTAGCTTACTTCTTCCAAAGTTGGAAGAGGCTATATATGATACTTACAATATACCGGGTATTCGTACCCGACTTAAAACCGAAAAATGTACTATTAACTATTAAACTACGAGCTATAATAAACAGTAAAATACACGGGGTGACCGAGTCTTTTTCTAATATCTAACAATCTCCCCCTAAGGGAGGTCACCCCTGAAAATACCAAACTTTAATCACTTCAGTCTTTAGCTCGTAGACATTTGATATCTTGTACATTTGGGATAGTAATCTTTTGATTCATCTTACGCTTGTCTTTGACTGTGATCTTGAGCTTTCTTAAGATCATCGCCCAAACATAATCTTACATCATCTTGTGATGGATCGCCATCTTGTGCACTTGTGAAGAAATACATGACATCAGAGTTTGCGGAAGCTTTGACACCTTTATGAGGTCTTTCATAACATCATGACAGGTGTAGGTCGTGTCTTGGCATTCGGTTATTTACTTGACAACTCAGGAACTGGGAATTTCCATCTCCATCTCCATCTTTAAGATATCCTGTAATGAAACAGTTAGTAATAAAGAGAATTGATTTGAAAAGACAGTCTAA
>BQNB010132748.1:0-18575 GCA_026074375.1 Tanacetum coccineum
TTTACATGCTTGATATTACATAAACACCATGATACACTAGTTATAAGTTTCTCGACAACTTGCGTTCCATATTAATATCAACGACGTGTGTTCTGGATTATGTTTCTTATAAGTTGAATTCCTATCAGTATTAGTACATTTTTAGTTAATTTAGATGTAAATGAAGGTGTTGTGTCCATGAAAGCAATAGTTTTTTTACACATCTGGTCAGTTTAAGAAAGACTTTTTGTTAATTACGTATGATATAGGGTATGTGTGGCAAAACTAGCTGTAAGTTGTAAGCTGTATGCTGTATGCTGTAAACTATATGATGTAAGTTGTAAACTGCAAAGCTATTAACATGTTCTCCAAGCTATATTTCTTGTTAAATAACAAGTGTTTGGTAAATTAGTTCTTTACTATGATTATAAGATGTAAAATGACTTAAAAGGACATATTTAAATTGTTAGGTTCATGAAAAAGACTCGGTCACCCCATGTATTATCTAGAATAACATAGCTTATAGTTGTAATGTAAGCGTATGACTTATGGTTTTTGGCCGGGTCTTTTACCCACTTGTAAGCCCAAACCATAGCCCATTGGGGCATCTAAACTCTTTGTATTTTAGCCTCTTTCCAGCCATGGAAAGAGGTTGGTTGTTCATTTTATCAATATCACACTAAAGGTTTTTCTCTTACTAGAAATCCTCTCCTTTCTCTCTCTAGATTCGGCCAACCCCTAATCCAATCCTTGTGTTATGATATCTAATATCCTAATTTTTGTATCAGAGCACATGGGATGATTAGCTAGATTGTGTGTGCGTTTTCTTGGTTAGATTATATCAAAAGTTTGGTTTTTGAAGGTTTATGGTCTCATTCTTGACACTCTTTGATTCTTACGTTTGTGGTGTTAAAGTTGGTGTTTTTATTGTTGTTATAGCCTTCTAGGATCAAGTTGTGTAAAAGAAAGCAAGCAAAAACATTCAAAAAGGTGATTTTTAGGTGTTTTTAGGTGGAAAAAATCGTATTTTTCATCACTGCGTTTTGTCTCTCTAGTAAAATTCTTCATTGCGTTTTGTCAGAAAAAAGACACTGCGTTTTGTCATTTAGTAAAGGATAATAGTACTGTGTTTTGTCTCATTAGGGACTGCGTTTTGACTACTACGTTTTGTCTCTGCGTTTTGGTTGATTTTACAGGTTGCGATTTGTCTACTGCGTTTTGCCTAATTTGAAGACCAATACTGCGTTTTGCCTAGGAGGAACTCTGCCCAACTCATTTCTTGACTGCGTTTTGTCTCAAGACTTGACTGCGTTTTGTCCAAGGCTCTTCATTGCGTTTTGTCTCCAACAAAATTGCGTTTTGTCTAAGGCTCTTCACTGCGACTTGCTTCCTGCGTTTTGTCTACTTTTGAAGACCTTCATTGCGTTTTGGTAGAAAGAAACTCTGGCAAAATTTTCTTCTTCACTGCGTTTTGTCTAAGACTCTTCACTGCGTTTTGTCTAAGACTCTTCACTGCGTTTTGTCTAAGATTCTTCACTGCGTTTTGTCTAAGACTCTTCACTGCGTTTTGTCTAAGATTCTTCACTGCGTTTTGTCTAAGACTCTTCACTGCGTTTTGCCTATGTATCTTCACTGCGTTTTGTCTAAGACTCTTCATTACGTTAACTCATTTCAACCAAACCAAATCATAATTAAACAACATATCACCTAAACAGCTAAACAATCATCACTTTTAACATACAATCACTAATCATTGTATCGATCCGAATAAGATTCACTTAAACGTCAAAACGGCTATAGATTTGGATTCTAATGTCAAGTGATCACGAATTTTATCTAGTATCCCTTATTGGAGATTGAAGTGGGTTTCACGAAGGCGTCTACTTATTTCATCATCGAGACTTCCTTCTATTTTTCTACCCCTTTTCTTCAAACCCAATATATCGATTGATGACTTGCTTGAACGTATACAGTCGTGATTGAGACTTAAATTATCTAGTTTCCAGTAGTCGGGGTGGTTGGTTGAAGACCTTGTTACTATCACTTAAAGGAGTTACGTTGTAGTACTCAGTGTCACACGCAAAAGCCGATGTGGATAATTTCAAGAGGTGTTGTACATTTCATATACTTTTGATGCTGGGTATAGGGTAATTAGAGGCTTTCTTCTGCACCGTTCTTCAATTAAAAACAATGAGGCTTAAGTAAAAAACAATTTAGGGAATTTCACTTCATTTTCAAGTTTGGTATATCGGGTTTACTTCACCATGTGGTCATAGCAATAGCCGACAGAATACAAGGTTGGTAAGTTAGCCAGAGAGTATAAGGTTGAGATGTAATCAGCAACTCTCACGGGATATTTGAAGCTATAGAACGTCAAGGGTACTTCACGGTCTCAGTAAAATCTTTCAAAGTTCTTCAATGTCTTTCATAACTTTTCAAGATTGTTGCTTATGACAAGAACTTCTCGTGTATATGGTCGTACACGTCAATGATGCTTTCGAGAGTTTGAAACCATCATGGGGGAATACATGTACTTTGATACTTTGATGTTATCAGGTCAACTTCCAGGGGGAGCAATTTATACTACTTCACTTAGTATGGTTTGTGAAGTATTCTGCATGCGTGAGAAGAATTGTTGCTGATCTCTTGCATGTTCCCTCAAACAAATATTCACCAAGACCAAATGTCATGATACAGTATAGAAGCAGTATTTGTTGATGCAAGATGTATACACGTAAAGGATGACTTCTTAAATGTCAATTGCTCACACTCAAGACTTAGTTGACTTTGGTGTAGCAATTCACATCAGCACTATCCTGGAGGAAGAAAAGTGCATTTCCAGGTCTTAGTTAATTTTGGTGCTACGTTTTCAACTTCGTTAAAAGGGATAAAAGTGTGTACCTCAGGTATTAGATGATTCTTCTACAAAATTCCACTGTGCACTCTAAATGTCAATGTTAGAAGATCGTCCAAGCTACATCAAAGTTTCAAAATCTGCTCAAGATACATATGTTTGTTTGGGGGGAAGCTGATTCAGAAACTTCGCCAAAAAGAAGTCTATAAAGAAAGCTTTTCAAGACATGCAGCATGATTTGGGGGGAAGTTAATCCAACTCATGCATACTACAATGGTTCAAGAATAAGTCAAGCCACAAAAGATCCAAGCTGGAGTACAAGTATCAAGACTAGAAGACAAAGACGTCATCTTCAGTATTGGAAGCGCTTTGGATGTCATTTTATTATGTTGTATTTGTACTTGTTAGGAACATTGTAAGTAATTTCGTATGCCCATATATTGGGGGAAGATTGTTAGCCTTAAAATATGTTGGCTAATACAGAATTACATTAGTTTACATTAGCCGGACACGCAGAGATTAGAAATGTCAAGTGTAGTAAGTAGATCGTGTCCCGGGCTATATATCTCCTCCATACTTCCATGGAGGGGAGAGGATAAACATTTTGTCTCATAAGTGTGTGTTGTTTCTCTCTCTAGAATACACACACACTCTTTCCTTTCTCTCTCTAATAAAATGATTTACTTTCATTTCTATCCTCCCCGACCTCCGGATCGTAGTTTTAGGTGTGAATCTTTAGGCACAACACCCTATAATTGTTAAGTATATATATAAATGAAAAAGCTATATTGGTGGTCCAATATGAAAGCCGACATCGCCGCCTATGTTAGCAAATGGCTGACATGTGCCAAGGTTAAGGCAGAACATCAAAGGCCATCAAGATTGTTGGTACAACCTGATATACCTCAATGGAAATAGGACAATATCACTATGGATTTTGTCATGAAGCTTCCTAAGTCGTCGTAAGGTTATGACACTATTTGGGTGATTGTTGACCGACTTACTAAGTCTGCAATCTTAGTACCAATAAGGGAAACCGATCCTATGGAGAAACTGGTGAGAATGTACCTAAAGGAGGTCGTTACGAGGCATGGAATACTAGTCTCGATCATCTTTGATCGCGACCCTAGGTTCACATCAACTTTCTGGAGGTCACTTCAGAAGGCCTTAGGTACAAATTTGGATATGATCACTCCATACCACCCGTAGACTGACAGACAAAGCAAGAGGACTATCCAAACTCTCGGGGATATGCTACGTGCTTGCGTGATCTTATTTGGGAATGGTTGGGTTAAATATTTGCCATTGGTCGAGTTTTCATATAACAACAGTTATCACGCTAGCATCAAGGCTGCACCGTTTGTAGCACTTTACGACCGAAAGTGTCGTTCACCTGTTTATTGGGCCGAGGTTGGACAAGCTCAACTCACTGGTCCAGAAATAGTATAAAAAACAACCGAGAAGGTCATTCAAATCAAGCAAAGAATGCAAGCCGCTCATGATCGACAAAAGAGTTACGTCGATTTAAAGCGGAAGCCGATAGAATTTCATCATGCTTAAGGTTTCGCCTTGGAAAGGGGTCGTACGTTTTGGCAAACGGGGGAAGTTAAACCCTAGATATGTTGGACCTTTCAAGGTGTTGGAAAAAGTTAGAGCCTTTGCTTACAAGCTTGATCTTCCTCAAGAGCTGAGCAGGGTTCACAATACGTTTCATGTATCCAACTTGAAGAAGTGTTATTCCGACGATCCATTAGTCGTTTCATTAGAAGGACTCCACGTTGATGACAAGCTTCATTTTGTCGAAGAACCGGTCGAAATCATAGATCAAGAAGTCAAACGATTAAGGCAATGATGTGTTCCAATAGTCAAGGTTCGATGGAACTCTAGGTGAGGTCCTGAGTTCACATGGGAACGTAAAGACCAATTCAGGAAGAAGTATCCACGTCTCTTCACAAAGACCGCACCGTCGTCAAGTGCCGCGTCTTAAGCCTTGAGGACAACCCTCATTTAACAGGGGAAGACTATAAAACCCCGTGTTTTAGGTCATTGTACGTCGTCAATAAATTCACTATTTATTTTTAGTATTGTACGCTTTTACTTTTAAATTGAAATCGTTAAGTTAAATCGCGTAAGCTAAAAATTATCGTTCATTGTAAACGGGCATCAAACAATTAAATGTTTACATCAAGCAAGTGTTAGATAATTATTTGGAGTATAATTATTAACTTTGCATATTTTATTTTTATTGGTTACGTAAAGTGTTTACGTTTCGCGATAAAGCACGTTTAAGCATACACGGAACCACCAAAACTTTTTTACGCTTCAACAAATACCCACAATTGTACCTAATACTCAAAATTTACAAAATATCATCACATATATACATATATGGCCGGATAGGGATGAGAAAACACAAAGATATTATCTAGTTCAATCTATCTCCTAGAATTCATGAGATGATACTCATTTTAGGGAACCAAGGACTCATTTTCTTACTAGCCCTAATAGTAATTACCATGACTTCCCTAGAAATCCTCCTTGTATCTTTGACTATTCAATGGAAGTATATAATGCCTTAGCTAGTGAGATAAACACACACATTTTACTTTTACACTAGAAAAACTTCACCATTCTCTCTTTTTTCCTTTTTATAGCCCACGGCTCAAAACTACCACCCTAAACCATCCATAAAAAAATTATTTATCACATTTCCAAGTGTTCTTACATCATATCTAAGATATCTTAAGGTGTTTAGAAGGTTTGGTTTAAGGTTTACAAGTGTTAAGGCAAGAAGGTTCAAGATTAGGGTTTGTTGGAAATTAGGGTTTTCTAATACTTGGAAGCTAGGGTTTGTTTGCTAAACAAGGGTTTAGATCTTGTTGTTCATCACCATACTTCATATTAAGGTTACCTAAAAACCTTAATCTCTTTACTTTTGTGATTTTATGCATATATAATGTTTGTGTAGTTAATCACCATCTAAGGAACATAATGAGATATAAAATAGTTTTTATTCTTGTTTATGGTTTTGGTAAACTTTGTCATGTGATATATGGATGTTATGGATCATGTTATAAATCAAGTATATACTCTATATGAGTGTTGGTTAAGTTATATAAAGTATATATAAGTAAAAAGTATAAAAAGTTACTTATATAAGATTATGGACAAATAAGTATTTAGACACATGGATCATGTCATTCTTGGACAAAGTTTAGACAAATTATGAATTAGGGACCCTAGGTACATAAGACACATGGTATAAATGGTTGTAAATGACTTGTAACAAAGTGGTTAAACTAAAAAGTTATAAAAATAACTTTTAAACACATTTTACCAAAATGACCAAAACCTTCTGTTTGAATTCAAAATATAAAGCCTTCATTTTATATTTTTATAAAATACTACATCTCATGAGGATTCCAAAAGGTAAGAAACTCGAAAATCCAATTTATAACGACGGAGATACGTAATTTACAAGTTAAGCGATAATAAACGCGTTTATAAAAGAAATTTTATAAAAACTTTTTAAGTTTCACTTATGATATATACAAATGGTTATTTTTCACAGATAGTACATATTTTTAGGATTCCAAAACAATAAGAATCATAATTTTTGGATTAATAACAAAGGAGTTATGAATTACGCAAGTTTACGATAATAAATACTTTTATAAAAATGATTTTATAAAAGTTACTGCTCACATAAGATATATATATTTTGAAAACATCATTAATTTGATAGAACTTTTAGTTACGAAGACGTACTCGAAAGAATCACTAAAAACGGAGCTAAAACGAATAAAATACGACATTTACGAGTTTACGACGACAAATTTTATAAAAGTATATGAACAGTAAAAACCACTGTTCACTAGAGGACTCAAATATTTAAAATGTAATATTTTGATACATCATCTTAATACGAAAGCGTGGACGTAAGAAACATACCAAACAAGCTTAAAACGGGAATATTACGTCGTTTTTACGAATGAAATATTTATAAACGTTTTAACTTTATAAACATGATTTCACAAATAGGATTAGATGGTGATGTAGCTATATAGAATTATATATGTTATTAGTTAATCAAAAATCTTAGTACTTTATACGACCTATATATAATTAGTTGCATTCTGTTCCCCATTAATTGTTAGCCATTTTCACGCATTTGATATACAGTTATCGAATCCACTCACAAACGCCGCAAACAAAGCTCCCCACCACATGGGTCCACCTTCCCTACCTCGAGGTGAGTTCAAAGCCCCACGTTTTAACATTTAAAGATTTAACAAGTTTTAGAAATGATAAAAAGTGGGTGCATATCATGTTTTACAATTGGACGCAAGTGGACATTTTACATTACGATTACGTGTTTGCCTAAGTAGCGATAACCCTCTGAGCCCATTATCATGAACTGTCAATTACTTGTTATGATCGCGAATGTTATAAATAGATCTATTTGGGATTGACATCCTCGTTCGGGTGAGTCATGCTCACTGTGCCGGTTTGCTGGACAACAAACGTATACCATGTCGAATTTGGGATGTTGCGGGTTAGAACATCATCACGGGCAATGTTGACAATTTATATTGCAATTCATACATGTCGAGCTTCATTGCCATAAGCTTAGGAAAACGTAATCACATTTTATGATGTTTGCATCTGTTGCATTATCATGGGGAAATCTTGCAGTCCCACATTATACATTTTACAAACCTATGAATTCACCAACATTATTGTTGACGTTTTAAGCAATGTTTTCTCAGGAGATCAATGAGGTGCAAGACCAGGGATACATTAGTGGTCGTTATTTTAGAAGTCATATGCATAAAAGATTTGGTTGCATTACATTTTGGGAATACATCTATTATGGACTAAGATATTTGTATTTTGAACAATGATCAAGTGAAGAAACTAAATGAATGGATGATGTTGAAGAAGAATTACGCTAAAATCTTGAATGATGCTAAATACTCTAAATGAATGATAAAGAATGACTTGAGTCATGTAAAAGAAATGAAAGAGGTGTATTTGATGAATAATGTAAAGTAAATGAGCATATTATAAGAATAACCTATGTAAGGTTTATATGCGAAAAAGTTAAGTGAACTAAAATAATGCTTGGGTATAGAAAATTTAATAAGTTGTCAACTTGGAGATTGACAAAAGAATGATAAATGAAATATGAAAATAGATATGTATATGTAATACTTGAGAATGACAAGTATCATGTGGATCTTATATAATAAAAAGAAAGATGATAAAGTGTGAAGTAGAATGGCTTAAGGCAATGAAAGTGGAAATGAAGAGTATATGATTAGAAAGGTATGTAGATGAAGAAAAGAGTAAAGAATGATAAATTAAATATAATTTGAATCCAATGCTCGGTAAAGGTTGGTGATACCACAAGGGTATCAACAATGGGCAAATCCCTACGGGAAGAAAGCCAAATGATGGAATGTAAGGACCAACGCAAGGTTGGTGATACCACAAGGGTATCGATAATGGGAAAATCCATACGTGGAGAAAGCCAAGTTTCCTTTAGAAAAAAATTAAGGAGATTGGATCCAAGACTACAAAAGACGATAATAAAAATGAATGAGTTATTGAAATGAGATAAATAGAAAGTAATGAAGACTTAAGTATGTTTGAGTGTTATGACGGAAGCATATAAGTAGGATGGTTTATAATCTCCTTATTTAAATGGATTGGGATGCCGCTTCATTTAAATAAAGAAATTGTGAATCACCGAACCATAAATTTATATTTCTTTATTTGCATTGATTGGGACGCTTCTCAATGTAAATAAAGAAGTATAGATAAGTGGGCTTATGTGTTCTCGGCATAGCATAAGAGAAATTAAGGAACTAGAAAATGGAAGTTAAGATTAGTTAGATGTCGTAGGAAATAAGATAGGTGAAATAAGAATTTGAGTATGACTGTTACTAGAGACCTTAGGAAAAAGTTAAGTTTTAGAAGTATAGGAACTAAGACGAAACTTGAAATATGTTTGATAAAACATTATGAAGTCATGATGTACAATGTAAGTAATGGTTATGGTGGTCACTAAGTTGTATTAGCACCCTTATGTAAAATGTAAAAGTATTAATTGAAGTTTGAATGTATGAAGTCAAAAGTATTAAATTCTCTCAAGTGACATATTGTCCTTGAGGAGAATTTACTAAAAATAAGTAATGAAAGCAAAGTCTTATAATGGAAACGATAAAAAGAATGTCAAGATGGTTACGTTAAATAAGAAAGTATAAATTAATGTTGGCGTATGATAAGTCAAGATAACGCAATTTCTCAAGTAACATGTAGATCTTTATGAAAATTTAGAAAAGAAATGAACAGAAACGTAATGATATAGAGAAAACGTTACTAAATTGAAGGAATTAGAAATAATAAAATGTCACCTAATTGAGGTATGTCATTAGAAAGAATGTAAGTACGATAGAAAGGATCGAGAAGTAGAACAGGATAAGGATAATTAGATGTATAATGGCATGGCTAGAGTTGCAAAACCATGTAGGTTGATGCAACTAGTTAAGTATATGTTTGAGAATGCTAAGATGAAATGTGAGGTTAATATGACCAAGTTTTGGTTAAAATTTAGACGAAGAGATTTCAGGGACGAAATCTAAATAAGGGGGATATATTTATAACACCCCAAAACCAGTCTTTAGGTATTTTATTATGATAATGCCATAGAATGAGTTTGACTACGACTTTATAAGTTTGAATGCGTTGCGTGATTGGTTAGTCAAACCCGGTAGTCAACTATAAGTTAATATGTTATGAAAATGGTTTAGAAGTGTCACAATTAGGAAGAAAGAGGAAATGAGGGACCTAAAGTGTCATTAGACCAAAGTCCTAACTAATTTATAATTATCTTAAAATTTCCCTGGCATTCAACAAAGTTCCAGTAGTGTTGGTGTTTTGGGTGTGACGACACAACAAGAAAAAGAGAGGGAAATCAAGAAATAATAATGATCATGTGATGGTGTTTAAGGGTTACAATTCAAGAGATAATCTTAGCTAAATCATTCCCTCAAGTAAGTAACCTCTAATTATGAGTTAATTGAATAATTATGAATTAGGGTTCTTAAGGAAAATTGGGGATTTTGGGTAAAGATAGTTTTAAAGTAAAGATAAGGTGTTATAGTAATCAAGGGTTAAGTGGTATTGAATAAAGTTAGTAATTATGGAGGTTTTGTGATATGATCATGTTATGATCATATTAAGGTTAGTATTGAGATAGGTATGTTTTGGGTATGGTTAGAAACCCCTTTATTTGTTAAGTTTATAAAGTGTTTATGATTGTGATTATTCATGGTTAGGGAGTAAGAGGATGATGGAGATGATGTCCTTGTTAATAGCCATGGAAGCTAAGGTAAGTAACCTTGGTTAGGATATGTTTAATATTGATGTGTTCATATCTTGTATGATGAATGGAAGTTTTAAGGACTTAGTTGTGGTGTTTTAGAACAAATAGAATACATGGCGACTTAATTAATTGAGTAAGTGTATGTTAGTTCTTGGTTATGGACTAAGCAAGGTATGTGTTATATAGTTATGTGTTTGATGTTTGTTAATGATGTTATAGTTGATGTGTTAATGTTGTGTGATGGTTATAGTGGTATAGATGCTTATGATGTATGGAATGGACATGGACTAATGGTATATGTTTATGATACGAATATGAATGATTGATATATTAATCATGTTTTAACCGGTTACTTACTAAGCGAAAGCTTACGTGTTTAAGTTAAAATGTTTTGTAGGTTAAAACGATGAAGGTAAGGCATTGGTGAAGGCTTAGGATTAGGCACAAGATGGAAAGTATTGATTATGCGGTTAAGAATAAGTAGGACACCGAGCTCTATCAATGTTGAACCCTCAAAGTGTCCTAAAATTAATTGTCATTGTCATGTTGAAATGTCTAAGTTTAGGTCTTGTTGCGGAATGATGGCCAAGAATGTTATTTAAGTGTTTTCTATGAAACGGGTCAAAATGGGTGTTTGGCAAAACCCATGAGGTACGTGTTTATGGGACATTTAGTCCACAAATGTATTTGTAAACGAAGTAATATGTTATGTTAATGAGTTCTGGAAGTCCTTGTAAAGTAACAAGTCCCGAAAGTTGAATTTTGGGTAAAAAAGGGCATTTGGGAAAAGTGAGTGTAGGCTGTCTGGGCTTTAGCAGCGGTGGTGGGCTTTGCCTGGGGTAAGGGCTCTGAAGGGCTTTAGCCGGCGACCAGGAACCTTGGACGGCCGCTAAAGTACATCAGAAGGTTCTTCGATTTTTGTCAATTTTGTTTTTGCCGTAAAAACCAAACCGTAAAGAGTTAAAAGGCGTGTCACTCGCCGTTTTGAAGCTAGTTAAGTCTAGTTTCATTTAGTAATACTTTCAAGAGGTGAATGTTAATTTATTTAGGTCATTTTATAAAATAATGACACAAGGTAATTTCCGAGTCATGCGTATGAGTAAAAGTTTTAATTTTTGGTCAAATCAAGAGTCGAGAAAGGGGCGTTTCAAGCGGTACACGTAAATCCATGCAATTTTAATTATACTTTTTCACATACGCTAAAGATTTTATGTAACCATTGTAAAAAATATGTATGACAACTAACATTTTTCCAGGTTAACATTTACCTATAATTTTAACGTTTTACTTTGAACACGTGGATATTTGATTTTTACGTATAACCGTTAAGTTATCATGTGTAACAAGAAATAACTTTGAACATATTCCATCTCTAGACTAAGTTCAGTCTACACTTAACTGGTACATTATCATTATCATGAGCAAGATTTATAAGTCATTTGCATTCGATTTTACAAATTTTACGTAAATCATTCAAGTCTTGCATTACATTTCATGCATGCACAACATACCTAATACCTTCACCACCTTTGATATATTATGACTACAAGTATTATACACAAATTTTACGTAAATCATTCAAGTCATTTGCATTCGATTTTCCTCCCCTCCTCTCCTACCTAAAAGGCCACCATAAGAGGAAAGCCAAAAATTACACTTTTGCCTTCATTAACCATCTACCCATACTTATGTTTATCTTAAATCAAGAATGTGGAAACTTTATAGGGGGTGAATATGTTTTCCTTTAAAAACTTTAAATCTTTTGTATCAATACTCGATCACAGTTTGACGACTATGAGAAGTGTCAAAATAGGTTTACAATAGCTAACCACATCATTTCTAACTATATAACCAACATACAACATTTAGTACAAATAATTACACAACCTTAACTAATTAATATTACACAACCATTCACATAATCATAATGAATAATGCAAGTATAAAAAGTAATCTGGTTAAATGTAAAGAAATAAGTCAAAGCGAAAGGTAAAGGAAAATGCAAAATGACATGGTGATTTATTTTGGTACGGTACACAGAAGCTCCTCTTCGCCCACTCAACTCCCCGTGTACCAACTCGAGTGTTTTTCACTAATCAACAATTCTACATTTCCGACAAAGAAAACCTTATACCAATGCTTACATTATTTTCTGACACTAAGCTAGATGTCGAGTCCTTCTTCGAGTACAACCAAACCCGTTATGTTTTATGGACCAACACAACAAACCTTGTGTTTTATTGCCTAAACACATAAACCGCACACTTACATATTTTCTTGTCACTAAGCTACTTGTCGAGTTCTAATCTAGCTAGAACCACCTCTACCACCCACACTTGTATTTTGAGGACTAAAATACTAACCGACACACCATCAACCCTTCCAAATTTATACACCATTCGGATCTACACACTACTAAAGATTGGAAGACATGGACTCGATCTATATGTAACAAATGTTACAAGTGGACTAACTAGACTACATAACTTCGTATCTTAACGATGACAAAAGTTCTTCTCTTGCACTTGAGGGAAGAAGGAAAGGATAGAAGATTGGATCACATTTAAACAAGATTAAACAAGTTAAATGATCAAAGATTTAGAGAGATTTAGTGAGATCTAGAGAGAGAAAGAACTGAAAGAAATTCGTGCAAAAAGGTTATCAAAATAGTTGGAAGTGACCCACTATTTATAGGAGCTGAAAAACAGTTGTTTGAAAGTGGCGGCCCCCAGATATATTAGGGGGCCGCCGGGGGGACCGCTGTATTTAAGGGGGTCGCCTCGACAGACGCTCCTATTTTTGTCTTCTTGTGGTGAAATGTTTATCTGGTGAAAGTGACACTTGTTTTAGGGGGGAAAATAGCCAGATTTAAATTTTGAAATAATTACCACATAAAATATTTCTTTATAATTCAAAAATAATTTATCTAATTGATTTTTGAGAACTTGTTTTGTTACATTTATAAAAATGTAATGTTTAGACAATAACTTATTTTTTTGTTCATCTTACAAGTTTAATGTTGTTTGTACGTACCTTACGTGATTTATGTCAGGTGCAAACAAATGTCGGTGTTGATGTAGACTTGAGACGTCGAGACATGTAGATGCATGTATGCATTGATGATTTATGATTACGAGTAACTTGTTCACTTTACGTTACATAATATAAGTTACATGTTTGTCATCACCAAAATATAAAGTGGAACGTATAGTTAAATATCAGTAATATTTGCACTATACAATCTCATCTTTTTTGATGAGACAAAAACTATGTAAACTATACACATAGTAAACTTTAAAAAGTTACTGTTTACACTCCCTTCTCACCTTTTGTCGAAGCAAAAATGGTATTATGTGGGATAATGGTTGGTGAATATAGATTGGAGGTTTGAGTAGAAGAACATGGAAGAAGGTATGTGCATCCGGGTATATACGTTTGAGATTGAGAAGAAGGTAGGTGATCCGAGTATATAGGTTTGAGGTATGTAGAGGAGAAATAGAATAAAGGTAAAAGTGTTTGTGTATTCTTGGATAATTTAGAGGGAGGGTGTATGATAGATGAGAAGAATGCATGATAGGAAAGTGGATACTTTAAGTATATAAGTTAAAGGTATGAGAAGAGGACCTTAAGGTTGAGGGTGATTTTGAAGTGGAGGAAGTGAAGTATTTAGAGTATGAATGAACCCTGCATTGTATTTGATAATCCCCAATCCTATCTTCCTATAAAGGTGAGCTTGCATCATCCCAGTGAAGTCTTCTATCATCATGGTTTAACCAACTCCATTCTATTTATTCACATATCTTTGAGCTCCCCCTTGCTTGTTAGACCCCACGATAGTTACATTTCTTGCATAGTGACTCTAGTGGATCTAGGGATCAAATAGATTACCATCGAAACTCAAGATGTTCGATGAACGCATTATAAATGAGTAGGATGCTTGTAAGTGCTCTCCCTCGGTGTATGCTCCCTCTTGCTTGGGGCACCAAGGACTCAAGATATAGATGTGCGCTACAAAACAAAGTTAGTAGACGAGTGATATATTATTATATTTATATTATATATATATATATATATATATATATATATATTATGATGGAATTAGAAATGTACATTTAGCTCTCTTTATTCTTCCACCATGAAAGAACTACCACCTCACTTCACATACCCACCTTTATTCCTCAACATTGTCTACCAACAAACCACCAAACAAACCTTTAAATTCCTAATCATCCATCTTTGTCTCGATAGGATCATATGCACATCAATTATTAGTGCAAATGATATATCAATCATTTCTGACAACCTCTTGTCAACACCTTCCTTCTTTAGTCTTGCTCGTCCTTCCCCACCTTTTGGCTCTATGGAATCTTTCTCATTCTCATCCAAGAGCTTATCGTCTCCATTCTCGTCTAATTTTCTTATATATATATATATATATATATATATTGGCATATCTCGCCAAGATATTAAGCGACATTCGTCTACCTTTAAAAGGTCTTTCTCACAATATTTGTGTCTCAATAAATAAATGAATCTTATTCTCGTTTATTAAATCTTAGTCTTTAAACATACATCTCGAGTCTTTTTATTTTAATCATTTAGGTAGTTGATTTTGAAGTAATAGTTTCATGTGTCTAGTTTCTAATTCTTTTTCAAGGTGTCGTATTTTAGAATAATAACACCTAAATGTACATTTCTAATTCCATCATAATATATATATATATATATATATATATATATATATATATATATATATATGCACTTGTCTACTAACTTTGTTTTGTAGTGCACATCTATATCTTGATTCCTTGGTGCCCCAAGCAAGAGGGAGCATACACCGAGGGGGAGCACTTACAAGCATCCTACTCATTTATAATGCGTTCATCGAACATCTTGAGTTTCGATGGTAATCTATTTGATCCCTAGATCCACTAGAGTCACTATGCAAGAAATGTAACTATCGTGGGGTCTAACAAGCAAGGGGGAGCTCAAAGATATGTGAATAAATAGAATGGAGTTGGTTAAACCATGATGATAGAAGACTTCACTGGGATGATGCAAGCTCACCTTTATAGGAAGATAGGATTGGGGATTATCAAATACAATGCAGGGTTCATTCATACTCTAAATACTTCACTTCCTCCACTTCAAAATCACCCTCAACCTTAAGGTCCTCTTCTCATACCTTTAACTTATATACTTAAAGTACCCACTTTCCTATCATGCATTCTTCTCATCTATCATAACCTCCTCTAAATTATCCAAGAAATACACAATCACTTTTACCTTTATTTCTCATTTCTTCTCTACATACCTCAAACCTATATACTCGGAGCACCTACCTTCTTCTCATTCCTCAAACGTATATACCCGGAGCACATACCTTCTTCTCATGTCTTCTTCTCAAACCTCCAATCTATATGCTCCAACCATTATCCACATAATACCTTTTTTGCTTCGACAAAAGGGGGAGAAGGGAGTGTAAACGAGTAACTTTTAAAGTTTACTATGTGTTATAGTTTACATAGTTTGTCATCATCAAAAAGAGGAGATTGTTAGTGCAAATATTACGATATTTAATCTATACGGTCTCTTTATGTTTTGGTGATGACAAACATGTAACTTATAATACGTAACGTAAAGTGCGCAAGTTACTCGTAATCACAAATCATCAATGCATACATGCATCTACATCTCTCGACGTCTCAAGTCTACTTCAACACCGACATTTGTTTGCACCTGACGTAAAGCACGTAAGGTATGTACAAACAACATTAAACTTATAGGATGAACAAAAAAATAAGTTTTTGTCTTAAACATTATATTTTTATAAATGTAACAAAACAATTTCTCAAAAATTAATTAGACAAATAATTTTTGAATTATAAAGAAATGATTTACCAGTATGTGGTAATTATTTCAAAATTCAAATCTGGCTATTTTCCCCCCTAAAACAAGTGTCACTTTCACCAGATAAACATTTCACCTCAAGAAGACAAAAATAGGAGTGTCTGTCAAGGCGGCCCCCGTAAATACGGCGGTCCCCCCGGCGGCCCCCTAATATATCTGGGGGCCGCCACTTTCAGACAACTGTTTTTAGCTCCTATAAATAGTGGGTTACTTCTAACTATTTTTACAACCTTTTTGCACGAATTTCTTTCAGTTCTTTCTCTCTCTAGATCTCACTAAATCTCTCTAAATCTTTGATCATTTAACTTGTTTAATCTTGTTTAAATGTGATCCAATCTTCCATCCTTTCCTTCTTCCCTCAAGTGCAAGAGAAGAACTTTCATCATTGTCAAGATATGAAGTTATGTAGTCTAGTTAGTCTACTTGTAACATTTGTTACATATAGATTGAGTCCATGTCTTCCAATCTTTAGTAGTGTCTATATCCGAATGGTGTATAAATTCAGAAGGGTTGATGGTATGTCGGTTAGTATTTTAGTCCTCAAAATACAAGTGTGGGTGGTAGATTGGTTCTAGCTAAGATTAGAACTCGACATTTAGCTTAGTGTCAGAAAATATTGTAAGTGATGCGGTTTATGTGTTTAGGCAATAAAACACAAGGTTTGTTATGTTGGGCCATAAAATATAACGGGTTTGGTTGTACCCGAAGAAGGACTCGACATCTAGCTTAGTGTCGGAAAATAATGTAAGCATTGGTATAAGGTTTTCTCTGTCGAAAGGGAGATTGTTGATTAGTGAAGTAACTCTCGAGTTGGGTACTCGGGGAGTGGAGTAGGGCGAAGAGGAGCTTCGTGACCGAACCAATATAAATCACCATGTCAGTTTGCATTTTCTTTTACCTTTCGCTTGACTTATTTCTTTACATTTACCGCTTTACTTTTATACTTGCATTATGCTTATGATTATGTGAATGGTTGTGTATATATTATTAGTTAAGGTTGTGTAGTTATTTGTACTAAATGTTGTATGTGTGGTTATATTGTTAGAATATGTGTTAGCTATTGTTAACCTATTATTGACACTTCTCATATTGCGTCAAACTTGATCGGGTAATTGATACAAAAGATTTAAAGTTTTTAAAGGAAAACATATTCACCCCCTATACAGTTTCCACATTCTTAATTTAAGATAAACATAAGTATGGGTAGATGGTTAATCAAGGCAAAAGTGTGATTTTTGGCTGTCCTCTTATGGTGGCCTTTTAGGTAGGAGAGGAGGGGAGGAAAATATTATTTTTAGTGTGTATAATACTTGTAGTAATAATATCTCAAAGGTGGTGAAGGTATTAGGTATGTTGTGCATGCATGAAATGTAATGCAAGACTTGAATGATTTACGTAAAATTTGTAAAATCGAATGCAAATGACATATAAATCATGCTCATGAGAATGATAATGTACCAATTAAGTGTAGATTGAACTTAGTCTAGAGATGGAATATGTTCAAAGTTGTTTATTGTTACACATGATAACTCAACGGTTATACGTAAAAATCAAATATCCACGTGTTCAAAGTAAAACGTTAAAATTATAGGTAAATGTTAACTTGGAAAAATGTTAGTTGTCACACATATTTATCACAATGGTTACATAAAATCTTTAGCGTATGTGAAAAGTATAATTAAAATTGCATGGATTTACGTGTACCGCTTGAAACGCCCTTTTCTCGACTCTTGATTTGACCAAAAATTAAAATTTTTACTCATACGCATGACTCGGGAATTACCTTGTGTCATTATTTTATAAAATGACCAAAATAAATTAACATTCACTTCTTGAAAGTATTATTAAATGAAACTAGACTCAACTAGCTTCAAAACGGCGAGTGGCACGCCTTTTAACTCTTTACGGTTTGGTTTTTACAGCAAAAACAAAATTGACAAAAACCGAAGAACATTCTGATGTAATTTAGCGGCCGGCCAAGGTTCCTGGTCGCCGGCTAAAGCCCTTCAGAGGCCTTTAGCCGCCAGCAAAGGCCCTCCAGCCGCTGGCTAAAGCCCTCAGGCCTACACTACTTCACCCAAATTGCCCTTTTTACCCAAAATTCAACTTCCGGGACTTGATACTTTACAAGGACTTCCAGAACTCATTAACATAACATATTACTTCATTAACAAATACATTTGTGGACTAAATTTCCTATAAACATGTACCTCATGGGTTTTGCCAAACACCCATTTTGACCCGTTTCATAGAAAACACTTAAATAACATTCTTGGCCATCATTCCGCAACAAGACCTAAACTTAGACATTTCAACATGACAATTACAATTAATTTTAGGACACTTTGAGGGTTCAACATTGATAGAGCTCGGTGTCCTACTTATTCTTAACCACATAATCAATACTTTCCATCTTGTGCCTAATCCTAAGCCTTCACCAAT
>BQNB010132749.1:0-18574 GCA_026074375.1 Tanacetum coccineum
GATAATGCAAAAACAACGCAAAGGAAAGCAACAAATAAAGCGATTACAAATTAAGCACGGAAACGTAAACGGGATTATAAAAAGCGCACCCTAAAAACCTAAAACTTCAAATTTTAACCCTAGAAAAGCAAATTTAATATTTAAAAGACCTAAATGATTAATAAAAATTTTAGAAAAAAGAATTATATTTTTTTGACTTTTATTTAATTTATTATGAGTTAAAAACAGTTTTAATCTAAAAATAATATTAAAAATACTAAACAATTTTATAAAAATCTAAAAAATTCAGGGAAAATACTTCTATGTATTCTTAACTTAAGAAAAATAAAACTGACTAAACAGCTTATCCCAATAAGCTAGAAATAAGCTTATACAAGCTGTAAGCTTAAAATATAAATTAAACAATGCAAAGTATAAACGTAAAGTCCCAAGGGCGCTAGTGGTAGAGGGTGTTGTGTTTAAAACGTTGGGTGGTTAAGGTTGAGGTCCCGGGTTCGATCCTGGGACTTCCCTATACCGCCTAGTGTTTTTTTTTCTTTTCAACACTTAACTAATAAAGCCTAAATAAGTATTATTTGTGAAAACATTTTTTATGAAAACCATTAATAAGCTAGAAATAAGCTAATTTATCCAACAGATTACCAAAAAAAACTAAGTTTATATGAAGAAAAACTTAAGACAATTTTAGGCTAAACTTAACAAACCAAAAAGCATTTTTAATAAGCTAAAATTCCTAAACATCTAGAATGATAATAAATAGGCTTAAAACACTCAGAAATAAGAAAAATAACTTAGATTAAAAGCTAGAATTAAGCTAATAAAATAAAACAGATTATACTATATCTTTGGTTTTTATGGATTTTAGGTCACAAATAGGATTTTGCAGCCCTAAAATAAACCACTCAAATGATGGTATAAGCCAGTAAAAAGCCAAAACAGATGGACAATACCCTCCAATAAGCACATAGAAATAGAAAACTAGGAATTTGAACAAGTAAAAATCAAGAAAAATGAAAATCAAAAGAGGCAGTTACACTATTTTTGGTTTTCCTCAAGTTTTTATGAGAAGCTACTTTCAGGACTAGAAATAAGCTAGCAAATGAAAGCTGAATCCCAAAATAAGCTCAAACAGATTGAACTTGCCCTATAAGCTGCTTATGCAAGAAGTTTAAAAATCTAATTCGAGCTTATGCTAAAGTAAATAGGCTTAAGAAAAAGGGCTTTTGATTAAAGAAATGACTTATGCCTTTGACAGTTTTGAACCAAGGACACAAACCACAAATTGCAGACCTATTTGCACACTTTATCCAAGACTTAAACAAGCATAAAGTACCACTAAAACTTAGCTTATGCACATCCAACAAATAAGCTAATGAAAATAGTTTGAAAACCATAGATTTAACCCACAAAGAGCTTAAACCTCAAAATTAGGTTTTAAACTTTGAAAACTTTTTTTAAAAATAGATTATAATTCTTCTAAATTGATGAACAAAGTGAGAAAATTGGTTAAAACTGATTTAAGCAGCACTAACATGGGTTAGTGTTGCTTGTGCCAAACACCCCTTTAAAATTCAGATTTACCATTTTAAACTTGATTAAGACTTTTTAAGCTAAAATTCTTGAAAACAGATGATTAACTAAGTATGTCAAGACTTAATAAGCAAATTTAAACCTATGATAAGCATTTAATCATAAGCTACCCCAGTAAGCAGTTTTAAGGCTTTTTAGGACAGATTTAATGAAAAACAAGAACAAGGAAATCTAAGCTATAACAAAGCTCAAGTAAGCAATAAGCAACATACATGAGCATATATAAGTAATAATAAGCAGAAAATAAACACTTCAATAAGCTGAACAGTAATAAGCTAAAAACTAAAAATGGAAACTTACTTTTTATTGAATAACTTGGAGAGTACAATGCTTTGAAAGAGAAATTGCTTAAGACATAAGCTTAAAACAGAGAATTAAACATAAAACCGTAAAGTAAAATTGCTGGAAGTAAAAGTTGTTCTTGAAGCTTGAAATCCTCCCATATTTATTGGGGAGTCTTATGTATTATGTGAGGAAACCCGCCAATCATCTTCAAAACCTTCTAAAATTACTTTAGGCAAGAAACCATCACAGCCAATTATCATTATACCGTATCATAAATGCTTTTGACTTCCCTAAATTCTTGTCGTGTTTTCTTGTCCAAAGAAGGCTCTTGAGAGTGCCAGCGTGGCACTAAGTGTGTCATGACGCGTAGGAGTCTGTTGGAGACGAGTCGCATCATGGGGAGGAATGGTATCATTGCAGAGTTTAGGCCTTCCGCATTTGGTTGTATTCAAAATAGGGGTTAAAGGGGTAACGGGGTTTAGTGTTTGTTTGGTTAAAGGACTGACAGTGTTAGTCCCTAAGGAATAACGAATGTAAAAACACTTAACACAGTATAGTGGGCTTGTTAAGTGTATTTTGATTTTAGCCGTTTTGGGCCTTTTTTGTATATTTGGGTTTTTTTGTGATTTTTGTGATATAAAAAGGCTTAGTTTTAAAGTCTTAATGGGCTGACTTCTGGCCCCATTAAACTTGGGTTGGTTGGTCCACTAAGATGCATACGCCTTTGGCTTTGGTTTTCCACGCTCTTTCCAATCTCGTGAGCTTTGGAGTTGCCTGTTTCTTGTCTTTTTTGTGAATATCATGCTTACCTGCCACATGTAAATAACACAAAATAAGCTATAATTGGCATTTTAATGTCCGTTTTTTGTAATTAAGCTCGATTTATTGAATAATGTATGTGTATTAAGCACATATCAAATCCCCTCAGTACAAACTATTGTTGTTTCTCATGACGCAATGAAATAAATCCATGTTTAGAAAACCAAAAATTTCAACCCCCTTAAATTAAATACCTTGAAAAGTAGCAAAGTGTAAAATTTAAAAGGATTAAGAAATTACTAGTTTTTTAAACACTTCCTGTTTTACCATTTTCTTTCTTGCACACATATTTTTCTTATTTTTCAATTATTACATCATGCTTTTACTTTCATAATGAATCATAACTTTACAGGATACGAATAAGAGACACCTCAATCTTAAAGTGCCCTAGAAGGATAAATTCATCGTCCCTGGTTTTTCACTTATTCCCAAACTAAGCTTAAAAACGAAATCATTGTTAATTACAAGTTGGGGTGCTAACGCTACTCATATTTACAATTTGTGTAAAACTTTTCCTCCCGACATACATTATATATTAAGTTGTGTGTGCTTAATTTGAATTTTGACCATCCAACCCACGTTTTTAGTTAGTTATCACCTTTCCAAGTTTCACGTTCCACTTTTAGTTATATGAATTCAAATGTGAGATTGTCCCATGTAGAAACATTTCTTCTCGGCACATCCCAACCTCGTCGACTAAGTGACCGGGCTTTTGACACCCCTCAGAGAATAATCTGTCGAGACTTTCCGATTTTTGAACCCTTTACTAATTTTTTTTCCGTAAAACTTAGTAAGTTTATAACTCAAAGCAAGCTAATTCCTCCAAAATTAAGACATTGTAGGTAAGTTAATTCCTTTAGAGTGACTTTCTTCTCGGAACCTCCCGACCTCATCGGTCAAGTGCCCAGGCTTTTGACACCTCACAGAGAATACTGATCAGAATTAACAAACTTCCAGTTTCAAAATTTTGTAGGGATTAACAAGTTTTAGCTCAAAAGAATGTTTAAATTTTAGAAAAAGACATTTTCCCTTTATTTATTAAGCAACTATACTAGCAATATTTTTCACATCATTTCCATTTTTTGTTCATTTTTCATTTTTCATTCATTTTTTTTGCAACATTTATATTCACACCGTAAAAAGGAAAAATTTCTTTTTAGAAAATTAAAACATATTTTAATCAAAAACTCTTATTTATCAATTCATCGATAAAGCTTTTTACTCTACAAAGTTGATCTTAACGGAGCTTTTAAGAGAGATAAACTTTAACTTGTCTTTCAAAAAGATCACGTGTTATTAGTCATTTTAAAAGATACTGGGAGAAAAAGCCACAAATTACACTTATGAGCTTTTAAGATTTCCAGCTAATCCTTGCTTAGCATTCCAACTTATATTTAATTCTATCATTTCTCGTTCTTCGCAAATGTTAAAATCTTATAATAAAAGATCACGCGAATGCTTATTGCCAAATAAAAATAAAGCTTTGTAATTTTAAAGTCATATAAGGAAACTTGCAATTCCTGGCCTTAATGAGCTAATAATTCGCATTTTAAAGCTTCTTGTATAAAAGACTAGCAAAAGCTTATATATTTATAAAGGTTAAGGGCGTAAGCTAGAGCTCAACATGCACGTATCAAGTCAAAAATATATACTTATTCTCACCCAGCTAAAGTCAACACTGTGATAAACACTTATTATATTTAGCCAAATTTTTTTTTAAATTTTAGCGTAAAATCACATTTTTTTTGTATTTTCTTGGTAAAACGGGGCTATGTGAAAGACATAGACAAATGCAAGTGGGATCAAATCGATAGATTCCCCCCCCCCCATACTAGAACGATACATTGTCCTCAATGTGGGGGTTGCCACCCCTCATACTAATTTCAATGTATATTCTTAATATAAAAGGGAATCTCACGTAAATCTAAAGCCGTTTATTAATTATGCCAAAGATTAAACGTTAGTCAATACGATCAAGGATATAGGATTCCCAAAATATGCAAAGGAATGAAGACCGAGTGAGCGTTGGACAAAACCACAAGCACGAGAGTCTTCATAATCTGGGTAATCCTGACAAACATCACAGACAACAAAAACACAAGATTGGAAGAGGTGAGCCCCCGCACGTCACACTTATTAGAAAATAGAAAGAAGACAGAAAACAACGAGTTTGGCCTCCCGAGAAGCGCTTTGTTTTTGTTAATCGAGTCATGAGCTTGACTCGGCCCCGAATTTAATTTTCCATGGGAAGGTTTGGAGATCCAGGACAACCATGGGTGGTATGTCCCCTCCAAAGTAATGTTTGAGTCCTATGACCGTTCACCTTGAAGTTAGGTCCGTTGGTTGAAGATAACTCAACGGTACCATAATGTAAAACCTAGGTGACGTGAACGGTCCGGTCCGGTCAACGGTCTTAACTTTCCCGAGAGAAATCTTAATCGAGAATAAAGAAGAAGAGACTCGATCGCCAACGTTAAAGACGCGGTTCTTGATTTTAGAGTCGTGAATCTTCTTTGTTTTATCTTTTTAGATTAAATAGTCTCGAAAGCGTGATCACGTAAGTTCATTAAGTTTATTCATTTTGAAATTTACGGTGAATCACCCCGCGGCTAAATGTCGAAATTGCAATGCTTCAAGGCCCAATAGGCCTTATGTTCAAGCTCGATGGGAATATGACAAGCCTTCCCGTACACAAGCTTATAAGGAGTACACCCGATGGGTGTCTTAAACGCGGTACGGAAGGCCCATAATGCATCTTCCAACTTATCGGACCAAGAAGCACGGTTTTCACCTACGGTTCTTTCTAATATACGTTTCAAACCACGATTTGAAACCTCAACTTCCCCACTAGTTTGTGGATGATATGCGGTAGAAAGTCGGTGGGTAACCCCATATTTAAGCATGACCTTTGCAAATTGGTCATTGCAAAAATGAGTACCGCGATCACTAATAATAGCACGAGGAGTTCCAAAACGGGCGAAGAGATATTTTAAGAACTTACAAACAATTCGGGCATCATTAGTGGGGAGCGCTTTCGCTTCAACCCATTTTAACAAGTAGTCAACGACCACGAGAATGTACTTGTTCCCTCGTGAAGACGGGAACGGGCCCATAAAGTCGATGCCCCATATGTCAAAGATCTCGCAAACTTGAATTGCATTTTAAGGCATTTCATCACGTTGCGAGATTTTGCCTTGACGTTGACAATTGACACATACCGTGGACCAAGACCATGGGAATCACGATAAATCGTCGGCCAATAGAAACCTGAATAAAGACTTTTTTTAGAAGCGTGATTGCACCATGATGTCCCCCGGTGGGTCCATTATGGCAAGCCATGAGGATTTCAACGGCTTCTTGGCCGTATACACACCGTCTAATCACTTGATCCGTACAAATCCTAAACAAGTAGGGGTCGTCCTAAAAATAATGCTTAACATCCTTAAAGAATTTCTTCTTTTGTTGGGACGGCATCCCTTTTACAATAAAGTTCCCCACATGGAAATTGCATCTCCGGCAAACCCATTGGGTGTTAGAATCACCACGAAAAGTCACTATCCTAAGTGTATCGAGAGGAAATGTTTCGGTAATTTCCTTTTTCTCGGGATCACTTTGATGGGGATTCTCTAGTCTAGACAAGTGGCCGACCGCTAGATTCTCTGCTCCTTTTTTATCACGGATAATGATATTAAATTCTTGGAGGAGAAGAATCCACCGGAGCAATCTCGGCTTAGCATCTTTCTTAGTAAGAAGATATTTGAGAGCCGAGTGGTCTGTATACACTATGGTCTTCGACAAGACTAGATAAGGTCGGAATTTCTCAAAAGCATACACCACGGCTAATAATTTTTTTTCTATTGTGGTGTAATGAGCTTGGGCATCAGTCATAGTCTTGCTAGCATAGTGTATAGGCTGAAAATGTTTGGTCTTACGTTGCCCCAGGACCGCCCCAACCGCAAAGTCACTAGCATCACACATAATTTCAAAGGGCAAGTCCCAATCGGGGGCAACTAATATCGGAGCTTCGGTTAATTTCTTCTTAAGGGTCTCAAAAACCTCTCTACACTCGGTCGAGAAAATGAATGAAGTCTCTTTTTCAAGAAGATGGGTCATTGGCCAGGAAATTTTAGAAAAATCTTGAATAAATCGACGATAAAAAAACCGCTACCCGAGGAAAACTCTGAATTCCTTTGACGGACGTGGGAGGAGGTAATTTTGCAATAACATCAACTTTTGTCCTATCTACTTCAATCCCATATTTCAAAATCTTGTGGCCGAGGACAATGCCCTCTTTGACCATGAAGTGACACTTCTCCCAATTTAGAACAAGATTGGTGTCTTCGCACCTTTTGAGCATTTTGTCTAAATGGGAGAGACAAGATGATAAGGAATCCCCGAAGACCGAGAAATCATCCATGAAGACTTCCATTGTTTCCTCAATCATGTCATGGAAAATGGCCATCATGCACCTTTGGAACGTGCTAGGAGCATTACATAAGCCGAAAGGCATACGTCGATAGGCAAATGTACTCATAAGGCAGTGTGAAAGCTGTCTTCTCATGGGTCTTTAGCGAGGTCTACAGAGGGATTGTAAAATACCCAGAGAATCCACTAAGAAACAATAGTACTCGCTCCTAGCTAATCGTTCTAACATTTGGTCCATGAAGGGTAACGGGAAATGGTCTTTTCGGGTAGCATCGTTAAGTTTCCTATAGTCAATACAAATACGCCACCCGGTAACTAACCTAGTCGGAATTAACTCGCTATCTTCATTAGTTACAACGGTCATTCCACCCTTTTTGGGTACACAATGCACGGGGCTAACCCACGGACTATCCGAGATAGGGTAAATCAATCCTGCATCAAGGAGTTTTACAACTTCCTTTTTGATGACTTCATGAATTTTTGGATTAACCCTTCTTTGATGTTAGACCGCCGGTTTAAAGTCATACTCCATTAAGATTTTGTGAGTGCAAAATTGTGGGTCAATCCCCTTAATGTCGAAGAGTTTCCAAGCAATTGCTTGCTTGTGAGACTTTAAAACCTTTACGAGGCGTTCCTTCTCTTCGTCTTTTAAGTTTTAGGCCAATACTGACGGGTAAAGTATATAGGTACCATACGATCTCCAAAAATGCATACTCGAGATGAGAAGGTAAGTCCTTGAGTTCAAGCTCCGGGGGTTCATCAACTGAGGATTTAACTCTTTTAAGTTCTTCATACTTTAGGTCCTTCGGAAGGAGCGAAGAGTACGGGTTCCTTATTCACATTTCTCAATTAGACACGAAAGATCTCCCTCCGGATCTAAATATCCAGCATTATCAATTTCCTGGTGGAACTGAGTCACGTTGCAAGATACTCTTCAATTTTTCTAGAATGAAAATCACCTCCCTCAAATGGAGTAAGGGGAGGTTAAAGATTTTAGCAATGAATTTGTTCAGAAATTAAGGAGAGGGATTCCACACTCAGAATTGCATAACACCTAACACTTCCTTAAGAATACTCCCACAAGCTATATCGATGACAATTCGATTCGGATAAATAGATTCAGGCATCATTGTAGGAGAATCTTGAAGTGTTACCCAACTTTGAGAATGTTATGGCTTCATCACTCAACTTCGGAGATTAATTCTTACCGTAAACCATCATGTCAAGGATCGTGCCGTCCTCCAAAAAAGGGTCTCTCGAGAATTAAGGAACTCGAGGATCGACAACATAATCTACGACTACAAAGACACCGAAAATGGAACTAGTTCCCTCCGACTCTCACACAGACATCTTCGGCAATGCCGTTGGTCTATATAAGACGGATCGCAGCTCAAGAATCATTAGAGATAGGAGTAGAGATCGGTGAGTGAAAGCTTCCTTCATATGAAGAGAGGCATCAATTTGAATGCTATGCACCAATAATCAGGTACCAAGGCTAAGCATTTCAACTACACATGTAAAATTACGATCAAAGTAGAAACATGCCGAGTTCTCCCAGTTTTTTCGGTAGCTTATTAGGATAACACCGAACAATGCTCATTCACCGGTGTAGGTGGCTATTCAAATAATTTCTCTCCTTATTGCTAAGATATCTTGAATGTGGAAGCGAAATTGGGCGATGTAGAGTAAAGCATCTTGAAGCTAGAGATCGATGTGTAAGCTTTCAAAAGAATTGATTAAACTTTATCATTGATGGTCGTCTCTTCTTTCCGGAGCTATTGGTGATTGAGCTCTCGAAGGATAAGGTAAAAATTCGTTTAATGTATTAGAACAAGGACTCAGAGGTTGGTGCTTGAATTGGGACATCCGGAGGTTGGACTTTTTCAGTACTTGGTTGCACCAAATCCTTTGTCACCTCGGGCTCTCTTTCCACCACCTTGGGATAAGGAGAGAAATGAGGAGGAATCGGAGGTCCATCGTAAGAAACAACACTTCGGCTAAGTGATACTTTCAAGTCACTTCGGTAACACGGTATTGCTAGGGAGAGAACCCGAACCCGAAGGTTTGTTCATTGAAAATAATTGCTCAACATATTCTCAAGCTTGTTGTTTTGTTGCAACATCGTGGCCTGAAATTCATTTTTCAACTCAGTTTTCATATTAGTGATTTGATTTTGCATAGCTCGCATGTTTGTGTCATTAACTTTCATGTAGTTTGCGAGTTCATTTGACGGAGCTACTTGAGTTGGTGGAGTCAGAGCTCGGTATAGTAGATTGAATTTCATTGGGTTGTAAATATTTCCTGGTTTTGATTGTTTGAACTGGAGGAAAAACCGGGTGTCGATAACTAGATGAGCAACACTCTGTCCGTAGGACATTATCCAGCATTTCCCAGAATAAAGATTACCAGCGGCTCAGAAACATATGCTTTGACTATTATCGTTGATATCCTAAGCGTTCCCATCGTGGCAAGACACTGGTATTAAAGAGGTGTGGTCCACCACAAGTACATAAACTCTCTTCAACCTCAATAGACGTAAGCCAGGAGTAGGGTTGTTTTTTAAAGAACAGGCCTTAACGGCATCGGTGAGTGCAACAACATTGGGTGAAAGACCCGAGGTAAAGTGTTCGTACTCACAATTAGGTAAACAACCGCAGTCTTGAAAGTTTAAACTTTTCGACTTATTCTCGATAAGTGTTTTAAGGCAGTCCTTAGGATCATTAGTCAAGATTGCCACCAAGGCGGCTGCATTTAATGAATCTTGATCGGTTGATGTTAAGGAATTATAAAAAGTATCAATTTGGTGTAATTCCATGAAACCGTGATGTGGGCATGCACGAAGGAGATCTTTGAATCGCTCCCATGCCTCACAAAATGATTCATCAAATCGTTGCTGAAAATCAAAATCACATATTCGGAGATTTTGGTTATTTGAAGGAGAAATAGAACTGGTTTTAATGAATATTGGAAACAAGATTCTTCCCAAGTCAACTATAGAGTGAGGGGGATCTTTTTCCACCAAACCGGGCTGCCCCCTCGAAGGAAAACGGGAAAATCATAGCATAAATCGACGAATAAGGCACATCTTTAACTTAATCGATGAAGTACCTCTTGTTGAACACGAATATGAGCAGATGATCTTCTTCTCAAAAACCACAAAATTGCTCTTTAGACGTTTACAAGAATGATATACTGAGTTTAAAGCGCAAAATTCACACGCTAGAAAAACAAAATGAAGAATCGCATCCATTCGTAACCCTCGTTGGTGCTTGGAGCAAATCCGCCATAGTACGTGTATCGGCCATCGTAACTACGGGTTTTTCAACAATAGTCGGATCGACTTGTTGGGAATGTTTTTTATTACGACGTCTTCTGGGAGTTGTTGACGGTTCGACAACTGGACCTGACGAACGAGTGCGCATGCACTAAAACAAATCTTTTATTAAAAATTAAAACACAAAAATATTTGCAACCAAAGTCAATATGCAACGTACTCTCTAGAAAAAACGGCACCAAAGAAGCGGAGGGCGGGTAAGCGCGAGCGTTTTAAAAACATTCCCACCTTGTCTCGGTTCGAAGTTTCGTTGATTCAACCTCTTATACCTCTCTTAATAGTTGTAATCCTAAAGTGAGCCGATTAAACAATTTGACAACTCGATTTCTTTGTTTGTTTTTTTTATTTTTTTTGGATTTTTTTGATTACTTTATAATATTTTTGTATTTTTTATATGTAAATATTCACAAAAACAAGAATAACTTCCGAGGAAGGATCTTCAAAAAACAATCTTCCATGATAACAAGAAGATTCATAACTGCAAGCGCATCCCTGAACCAAACGCGCCAAAAATTGATCGAGTCGAGATGTAGATATATATATATAATATAAATATATATATATATATATAAAAATATAAATATAAATATATATATATATATATATAGGTAAATCAGTAAATCACTTTAAACAAAAGCAATAAACCAATTCACAAATAAAATATAATTATGGAAGTATCGACTCCGAAAGTAACCCCTTCTAGTCGTTTCCCGGGTCGTTTATATTCCAACGAGGCGTGAATTGAACTTTTTGTTGACGTTTGTAATCAAGATTTTGAATAGATTAAGTTTTTTGATTTGGATTTTAATTTCTACAAATATAAAGCAAATAACAAATAAAAACAAGCAACAAATAAAGCGAATATGAATTAAACACAAAAAACGTTAACGGGATTTTAGAAACGCAACCTAAAAACCTAAAACATCAAATTTTACCCCTAGAAATGCAAATTTAATTTTTAAAAGTCCTAAATGACAAAAGAAAATTTTAGAAAAAAGAATTATATTTTTTGATTTTTATTTAATTTATTATGAATTAAAAACACTTTTATTCTAAAAATATTATAAAAAATACTAAACAATTTTGCAAAAATCTGAAAAAATCACGAAAAAGACTTTTAACTATTTAGAATCTAAGAAAAATAAAACTACTAAACCAGCTTGAAAGGCAAAATCGCAAAAATGGTACTAAAGATAAATAGTGTAAAGAGTCATTATCGACTTGTCCACTAGCGCAGATGTAAAGGGTTGTGTTAAAGTTTGTTTGGTTTATGTGTTGAAATTCTCGTTTCGAGCCTTTAGCACTTTCTCCACAATACTGACAACTTTTTAAACACTTATCTAATGATATCTAGGAATAACATTTTTAGTGAAGAGCCTTTTTGTGAAAACAATAAAATAATGCTAAGGCCTAAGCAATTACAAATGACAGAATGGCTAAAAAAACTAGAGTACTATAAGAAACGATTTGGCTTATAGAAGCTTTTACAAAGTTAAATAAGCTATAATGAGCGTTAAGAAGCTAAAACAGATAATGATTAACTCTTAATAAGCACTTTTGATTAACAATTAAGCTATATTACCTAAAGGATAAGCTAGAATCAGATAATGCAAAAGGGCTTACACTACTGATTTTTGCTAAAAGCTTTTATAAGCTAAACCTTAGATCAAATAAGCTTCTCTAAAACCTCAAATATACTTAAAAAGCAAAACTAAACTCAAAATAAGAATCCTTAATAAGCAGAAAACAAGGAAAAAGAAAATAAGCAGTTTGGATAGAGCAGTTAACTAAACAGGCTAAAAGGGCATTTTTAAGCTAGAAACCCAATAAGCTAAACCTCAAAAGCCAAAAACAGATAAGCTTTACTATAAGCTTTCTTGAGGTTATATTTCAAGACCTAAAACAGATTTAAACTATCTTGAAAGTGAGATTGAAAAGTGGCTTTTAAATCTGAAATTTGCATATATGACAGCAATTTTCAAAACTTTGAAAACCAATGAAATGGCACTCAATGCCTATAAGACTCCAGATCTAAACTTGCAAATAAGTGCAATTTGACACTAAGAACACAACTTTAATACCTGAAACAAAATTAACTCCAAGACAGCCTTTTGATGCTTAATAAACTCAAAGACCGATGAAAATAGATTAAGAAACTTTAATAACTTAACAATTCCAATTTCAAACTTAGGAAAACATATATCAACTACTGAATTAAAACCAAACCAAATTGGATTTCGAACCAAAAGAAACTCAACAGTATAACACAATGTTAATCATTTGTTTATCCAAACCACCCTTTTAAAAACTCAAATCAATTTTTAACCTAAAGCAGCTTATAAAAACCTCAAAAAGATTAAGAACTATGTATATGGAAATCAATTAAGCAATAATCACTACTTAATAAGCACTAGACAATAAGCAATCATGATAAGCAGTTTTTTTAGCTTTTCTAGACAGATTTTTATGAAAAACAAGAACAAGGCAGATTTAAGCCATAACAGAGCACAAATTAACAATAAGCAACATAAATAGAGCATATAAAGGTAATAATAAGCAGAAAATAAACACTTCAATAAGTTGAACAGTAAATAAGCTATAAAAATGAAAATGAAAACTTACTTTTTATTAAATAACTTGGAGAGTACAATGCTTTGAAAGAGAAATTGCTTAAGACATGAGCTTAAAACAGAGAATTAAACCTAAAACCGTAAAGTAAAATTGCTGGAAGTAAAAGTTGTCCTTGAAGCTTGAAATCCTCCCCTATTTTATATGGAGTCCATGTGTAATTATGTGATGTAAAACCGCCAAACATCTTCAAAACTCTAAATACTTTATAGGCAATGAAAACCATCACACCCAATCAAACATTTAAACCCTATCATAACTGCTTTTTTGACTTTCCCCAAAATCTTGTGCGATTTGTCTTGTCCAAAGAGGGCTCTTGAGAGTGCCAGCGTGGCGCTGAGTGTGTCAAGACGCGTAGGAGTCTGTTGGAGACGAGTCGCATCATGGGAGAATGGTTCTTGCCCTGTTTTGGGCCTTCCCAGCCATATATTGTTGTATTCCAAAATGGGTTAAAAGGGGTAAACGGGGTTTAAGTGTTTGTTTTGGTTAAAGGACTGTAAGTGGTTTAGTCCCCTAAGGAGATAACGATGTAATTACACATTAACAACAGTAATAGTGGGCTTGTTAAGTGTATTTGATTTTAGGCCGTTTGGCCTTTTTTGTATATTTTGGGTTTTTGGGGTTTTTGGATTTTGTGATATAAAAGGCTTAGTTTTAAAAGCTTAAACATTCTGACTTGGCGCCCTTAACTGGGTTGTGGTTGGCCCACTAAGATGCATACCCTTTGGATTTGGTTTTTCACGCTCTTCAATCTCGTGCTTGGTTTGCCTTTTTTTTGTCCTTTTTTGTGAATATCTGTTTACCTGCACAGTAAAATAACACAAAACAAGCATATATTTGGCATTTTATGTCCGTTTTTTATAATTAAGCTCGTTTTATTGAGATAAAGGTATGTGTATTTAAGCACATACCAAAACCCCTCATACTATATTGTTGTGTCCGCACGCAATGAAATAAATCCATGTTTAAAAAACCAACTATTTTAATCCCCTTAAATTAAATACCTTAAAATTTAGCAAAGTGTAAAATTAAAAGGGATTAAGAAATTACTAGTTTTTTAAACACTCCCCGTTTTTACCATTTTCTTTCTTGTACACATATTTTTCTTATTTTCTATTATATACAACATGCTTAACTTTCATTATTGATCAAAACTTTTAGGATCACTGAATAAGAAACACCTCAATCCTAAGGTGCCCTAGAAGGATAAATTCATCGTCCTTGATTTTTCACTTATTCCCAAACTAAGCTTAAAAATGAAATCACTGTTAATTACAAGTTGGGATGCTAACGCTACTTATATTTGCAATTTGTGTAAAACTTTTCCTCCCAACAGATATTATATATTAAGGTGTGTGTGCTCAATTTGAATTTTGACCATCCAACCCACGTTTTTAGATAGTTATAACCTTTCCAAGTTTCACGTTCCACTTTTAGTTATATGAATTCAAAGGTGAGATTGTCCCATGTAGCAACATTTCTTCTCGGCACATCCTAACCTCGTCGGCTAAGTGACCGGGCTTTTGACACCCCTCAGAGAATAATTTGTCGAGACTTTCTGACTTTTGAACCCTTTACTAAAAATTTTCCGTAAAACTTAGTAAGTTTATAACTCAAAGCAAGCTAATTCCTCCAAAATTAAGACATTGTAGGTAAGTTAATTCCTTTAGAGTGACTTTCTTCTCGGAACCTCCCGACCTCATCGGTCAAGTGCCCAGGCTTTTGACACCCCACAGAGAATACTGATCAGAATTAACAAACGTCCGGTTTCAAAATTTTGTAGGGATTAACAAGTTTAAGTTCAAAAGAATGTTTAAATTTTAGAAAAATACATTTTCCCTTTATTTATTAAGCAACATATACTAGCAACATTATTATATTTTTCACATCATTTTCATTTTTTTTTCTTTTTTTTCATTTTTTTGCAACATTTATATTTACACCGTATACAGGGAAAATTTCTTTTTAGAAAATTAAAACATATTTTTGATCAAAAACTCTTATTTATCAATTCATCGATAAAGCTTTTTACTCTAAAAATGTTGATCTTAACGGACTTTTAAGAGTGATAAAACTCTAACTTGTCTTTCAAAAAGAGCACGTATTATTAGTCATTTTAGAAGCTACTAGGAGAAAAAGCCACAAATTACACTCATGAGCTTTTAAGATTTCCAACTAATCCTTGCTTAGCATTCCAACTTATATTTAACTCTATTAATTCTCGTTTTTTGCAAATTTAAAATCTTTAATAAAAAGATCCGTGAATGCTTAGCCAAATAAAATAAAGCTTAGCATATTTAAAGTCATTTATGGAAAGTTTCAAAATCTTGGCCTTTTGGGCTAGAATTCGCATTTTAAAGCTTCTTGTATAAAAGACTAGCAAAAGCTTATACAGAGCTCAGCATGCTCGGTCAAGTCAAAAATTATTCTTATTCTCACCAGCGGAAAGTCAACATTTGTGATAAACACTTATTTTATTTTTGCAAAAATTTTAAATTTTGGCCTAAAATCACATTTTTTTATATTTTCTTGGTAAAACGGGGTTACGTGAAAGACATAGACAAATGCAAGTGGGATCAAATCGATAGATTCCCCCCTCATACTAGAACAATACATTGTCCTCAATGTAGGGGTTGCCACCCCCCTCATACTAATTTCAATGTATATTCCTAATATAAAAGGGAATCTCACGTAAATCTAAAGCTGTTTATTAATTATGCCAAAGATTAAACGTTAGTCAATAAGATCAAGGATATAGGATTCCCAAAATAAGCATGCAAAGGGATGAAGATCGAGTGAGCGTTGGACAAAACCACGAGCACGAGAGTCTTCATAATCTGGGGAATCCTGCCAATCATCACAGACAACAAAAACACGAGATTGGAAGAGGCGAGCCTCCTCACGTCACACTTATTAGAAAATAGACAGAAAACAGAAACACGGGTTGCCTCCCGAGAAGTGCTTATTTTTGTTAACCGAGTCTTGAGCCTGACTCGATCCCCCATACTTGATTTGGTCAAGGAGGATAAAAATGGAGATAAGGAACATCCAAGATTGGCATGTCCCCTCTATAGATCATCATCGGGCTTTCATTAAGGAAATTATGAATGATCTTGAAAGCTTTAAACCCCGATAAGATAAGAGATGAGGAGATTTCTCCTCTTTTGAAACAAGAATTCTAGGATTGAAAACTTTGTCCTCAATTTCGGATAAAAATGGAAGCAAAGTTTCAAGCACTGGAGAAAGAGGATCACTAATGAATGAGATAGAAAATTTATTTAGTAATAGAAATCTCTTGGATTGGAATTCAATAGATATTCTCGGATCGAAAGTCTTGTTTCTGTTTCTGAAAGGAAAAGAAACTATAAGATCGAATCCGCTGAAATCAGTAGAAAAAGTGAAGTCCAGATCCTGACAAAGGGTAGGATGGGTGGGTAAAACATTAGGCATATGAACTCTAGGTTCTCCAAAAATATCTTCTACAACAACTCTAGTCAACTTGCCTAGATCGAGCTCATATTCAAGTAAAAGATTATCCTCTTCAGAGTCATAGCCGTCACTATCAATACCTGGTGGTATTGAGTCATCCGCAGCAAAAAAAAATATCGATCTCCTCCATAAGAGAGTCACTATCCTTAACAGGGATAGGAGATGAGGAGAAATATTCGATTATGGCATCAGAAATTTTAGAATTAAGTTCTTCTGGAGGTCGAGGAGATGAATTATCATATAATAGCTTCTTAATAAGACGAATATCTTCCTTCGGATCAAAGTTGGTTTCAACAATTCCCGGTGGAATTGGATTGAAAAGAGCGAGCTCACCGGCGAACTCCTCGAGAAGGAAATCAATCTTAGGGGAAGTTATCACGGTATCTTTATTAAGCAATGATTCTATTAAATCAGATTCGGCATTAAAGTGATCATTTTCATTTCCTGGTGGAATTGAATCGAGATCTTCTAACACCTCATTATAAAGCTGATTAATCTCACTAAAAAAGATTTCTTCATCAAATTCAAGAAGAGGGTTCGAGTAAATTTTAAAATTTTCTACCAGAACATCTTCCTCAGAAGATGACTCGTCATCACTAGAGGTATAATCAGCATTAGAATCGAAGAGAGGATTGGAGAAAATATCAGAATCATTGTTAAAATCAGGAGAATTATCACAAAAAGGCAAATCACACTCGCTTACGTAATTGGATAAATCCTCGGATTCACTTGGGGTTCGGTTAAGGTTCTCAACACTGGAGTCAATTTCTTCGTCCGAGTCCGTTTCCGGAATCGTGTCAAGATGCTCATCCTCCATTACGAGAGAGTCCGTAATTGGTAAGTCGGGTGTGATTGCATCTGATGGTTGAGTTTCATCAATACTCTCTCTGTAGAAATTATCATCATCGTCATAATAGTAAACGGGAGGCTTCCAATATTGAGAACTATCCTGTTCTTCATGCTTTAGTTGATTCGAAGTATCACCAAGAGTTTGTAAATCTTTAGAGAGTTGAAGCAGCTATTCTTGCATACTTTCTGTATCATTCTACTTTTCTTCCAAAGTTTGCATAACTGTAAGCATACTCTTCTCAGCTAGCAATACTGCAATACTTTTTTCTTTAGGAGGTTGATTATTATTTTTCAAACAGGTTCGTATAGCTTTTATTAGTTTCTCTTGAGCAAGCAACATTTTCGTACTCATTTCTTGACGAGGTTGATGAATGACGGGATACTGCAGGGGTTGGAATTGGTTAAAACCGAAAGAATTAGAATGATTCACCGGTTGACATTCAAAAGTCACACGAGGACCCCCGCAGTCTTCACAACAAAGATATTGCTGTGGAAAACTTGGTGAAGTTTGTGGAAAATTATCAAGGTTTTGATTGAAGCACGGGTCCTGCTTTGTAAACAAACAGAACTTGTAATGGACAATCGTAACCATAATGAGCATCGTTCCCACATAACTCACAAGTAGAACATGGACATCCATATTCATCACTCAGATTTCCACAGAAGGCACAGATGAATTGGACGGATGATTCCATGAGAATTAAACAATTGGGAGATAAAGAAGAATTTTTTTTGAGAATTTTTTTTAATACAAACACAATATTTTTGGTAACCTAAAGGTGCACAGTAGCTCTTTAGAAAAACTTGCAAAGAAGCGGAGGAATTGGTAAGCGCGAAGCGTTTTAAAAACGTTTTCCTTTAAGGTGATGTTCTTAGGATCAAACCCGCCTTATACCCCTCTTATAGCTTTGTAGTTCCAAAGGTGAGGCGATTAAAACAAATGACAACTCGATTTCTTTTTTTGTTTTTTTATTTTTTTGGATTTTTGATTACTTTATAATATTTTTGTATTTTTTTTATATACAAAAATATTCACAAAAACAAGAATAACTTCCGAGGATGGATCTTCAAAAAACAATCTTCAAACGATAAATTAGAATTCGTAACACAGCCTCCCCGGCAGCGGCGTCAAAAATTGATCGTTGTCAGTAGTAT
>BQNB010132750.1:0-18574 GCA_026074375.1 Tanacetum coccineum
ATGATAATTGTATCTACATTGCAATTATTACACTTATGGGTGTATAACAACTTAACCCACGTTTATGATGACTTGTATTCAAACTGTTTACCATAAACCTATAAATTTCACTCAACCATTGTGTTGATCTTTTTAGCATGTTTATCTCAGGTAATTGAGCAACTCATGGAATGAGACTTGAAGATGGCTAAACTGTTATCATTCAAACTTTATGTTTCTAGATGTTAGGACCTTTCTTTTTGTAAAACTCTAATGAATATGATAACTAAATTTTCCAAAAACATCTCTTTATGAGTCATTTTCTATAATTATGACTGTTGTACTATGAATTAATACCCCAGATTAGCTTCCGATGCTATATTTGTCAAAATGGGGGTGTTATAGATTGGTATCAAGAGCCACGGTTATAGAAAACAAGGTTGAAACCTTAACTATAACTATTTTTCTTTTTCTATCCAAGAAAGTCCTCCGTGCCACTATATCTCCCGAATAGTATGTAAAAGTACATAACTATTATACTATTATATAAATAACTTATGTTATTTACCGCTGGGTTGTTAACAGAGTGATGTCTTCTCCCAACCACCCTACTTCCAATATTGAGGATGCTTTTTCCTCTAACTTTTCAGACTATATCCCGGCTTCCCTGGACTATGTCCCAACTTCACCGGGAAATACTTATTCTAGCTCTTCAAATAACTCATTTGGTTTAGTTCCAAAAGCTTCACCAACTCTTTCACTTTTTCATGATGACCCCTATATGAAGGTCATGCAAGCATATTATGCTAAAGAATCACCTATTCTACCGCCAACTATTGTGCCTCCATCTTCGATGCTATCTCCAATGTTTAATCCTTAAGAATTCTTTCTTCCTGAGGAATGATTGCCACTTAAGAAACGAGGCCATGACCGACCATCCTCCTCTACTTCTGCCCCACCTCAAGCATTTGAGATAGGATAAAGCTCTCGTAAGACAAGTCTGGAACGTCACGAGGAGCAAATTAAGGAAATTTTGAATCACCTAGATGAACTCTCTCTCGACCGTATTGAACACATAGAAGACAAAATAGAAGGTCTTGGAAAAGATCGGGTGATCATACAACAAGATTTTGACAATCTAGAAGCTGAACTTGGAAAGGCTCATGCTCAAATTGCTAAATTTCAAAGAAAGCAATTAGGAAATAACAACAAGATTTCTCTGGCTCACTTCAGGATTGCTAATCTAGAACAAATCATCAAAGATATCCAGATTCGTCACCAAGCAGATAAGGAAAGTCTTCTGGATGCAATCTATGAACACAATGTGACAACCGTGTCTTGAGCAGGTTAGTCAAACCTTTAGAGTTGACCAATATATCTGTATGTGTTATAATTATGTGTTTATATGATTCTATGTGAGTTTGATTATCAACCTATGGAGCGTGATCATCTCATTTTGATTGATTTTATAGTTGATGATGGAGATTTCATTTTGGTTCACATTTTGTGACAATGAAATAGTAGTGTGATTTTATGTATACGTATTATTTTGTGTAAGTATTATATATGTACGTATCTAATTATTAGTGATAATGGAAAGGAATGGCGTATTGCATGTAATGCTACGTCAATAGTTGGGTGATTAGTGTTAAGCGTTTATGGGAAATGTGGCATTTTAAAAATGAAATAAGTGAGTGAGATATAGAAGTTTATAGCAAACTTTCTAAAAATAGAAAGTGGTTTGGTGAAATGAAAGTTATTTTTAGAAAGATTAGTAAGTAGCGTTTAAGTAAAAAGGTTTAATCAAATTAGCTTAGGTTTTTATAAAAACTTAAGGAAACGAAGTAAATTAGTAAGTTAATAAATTAATAAAAAAATATAAAATATATATAATTAAAAGGGTGCGTCCGGTTAAGGGTTTAAAAAAAAATATTTTTTTAGGCTTATTTGAGTTGGGCTAGGACTAAAAGGAAATAGTTATAAAATCAACTTGGCCCATCCATTTTCCCTTCTTCTTGTTTCCGTGCAATTGAGGTCCCAAAACCCTAAGGAAGACAAAAATTTTGATCAAGAAATCTAGGTGATAGATCGTGTTAATTCATATAAGATCGTTATGTATGTTCTTCTTCTTTGTTTATTCTTTTAATTCATGTAACATAATTTATGATGGATAATTAGGGTTTCATAACATCTATAATTAATGATATAATAAACATGTTATAATGATTAGGGTTTAATTAGAAGCTTATGGGTGTAATTGGTTAGGTTTAATTCACGTTAAAACTTGAATTAGGGTTTGGCAGAATTAGGGCTGTCTTCTTTTGATGATATCTTAACGATAGAAACGAATATTGATATGTTTCTGGAGTCTATGAATAATCCAAAAGAGTCTACTTTCCAGAAAATCCAGCCTTGAAAGTTTTTAAGATCGGGAAGTCATTGAAATGTTGGTTACACTAAAAGTTGTCAAAACAGTAAATACAGGTCAGATTTAGGTCATGTTTGTGAGGGTAAAACCCTAACTCAAAATTGTAATTTAGCTTATCCCTTCTAAAGTAGTTAAGTTCCATATGTGTATGAAGAAACCCCAGAAGGATAGCTTCTAATTTTATGTCTAAGTATGGTTAATAAGTCCAAACTTTTTAGTGTGCAATCAGATCCGAATTGAGACTGTTTTGAAGTTTGATTTTCTTAAGAGTACTTGTGCATGTAAATGGCTTTTGGAAATCCAAAGGTAGTTAATATAATCATAAATGAGCATGGGTGATTTTTGGTATGAATTATGAGGGTCATTAAGTAATGGTTTGGGGTACGTAAAGTCATGATAAAATTCTGCAATTCTAAGTTAATTATAAGTAACTAGTGGAAGGAGTTAATGAAGTGGTTAAGTTTGGGCATGGTGTCGGGGTGACCCATGATGGTTAATTAAACCCTTAGACATCCATCATATGAGTGTTACATGGACATAAGCTTTTAGCTTGGTCGCGTGTAACACATTTGTGTTTGTATTGTGTAGCTTGTGTGGATATTGTTTGGAAGCTGCTTGTGCTTCAGGTGAGTTTCATAGTCCCTTTTTTTTACATTGCTTTTAAATTGGGATGAAAATGATGCTAATGGAATTGAAATGTTTTATTACGATGATTATGTGCCTTTATTTTGAAAGTGTATGGACTTACTTGGCTATTGTATGCTACGTGCTAAATACTTATGTGAAATGGATCAGGGGTAACGTTCCTACCCATTTGTTGTGATATCGGATCAAGGGTAACGTTCCTACCCATGTGAAGTAATGGTTATAATAGATCGAGGGTAATGCTCCTACCCAATTGTTGATATTTGTTGGATCGGGGGACACGTTCTGTTCCCATGTTCGTGTTGGTTGCATTTGCATGCTTGCTTGTATGATAGTGAAGTATTTGTCCTGCCATGTTTGCATTAATCACAGTAATTGTCTATAAGCTTTGAATTTCGTGTCTTAAACCTATGACTCTCACCAACTTTATGTTAACGTTTTTAAGCATCATTTTCAGGTGAGTATGATGATGATAAGAAGGATAATAGGAAGAGTGGCTAGAGAGACCCTAGGCATTGCTTGTGGAGTTGTCTTTTCTAGTCTTTTCATTTATGACATTTGTTTTGCCTGATACTTATTTGTGGAGATTGTTAGTATTTAGATTATTTTGTTTCGTGTACGACATTACTTTAGTAATGCAAGACTCCTTATCTTGTGTTGGGTATTGTCATGACACATAGTGTCTATTTGATTATTTCCTTAATTTAGATTTCTCTATAGTAGACACCAATGTGTTGTGATGATATCCATGACATTACGCCTCGTGTTTCCGTCTAGGCGGGGTATGACATACAAGAACAGCCAGGAAGGACCATCGGACTACTAGATTAGATACTATTTATAGCTTTTGTTAGAACCTAGCCACGGGATGTGTGGTATAAATAACAACACTTGTCAAAATTTGACTATGTATACTACAAAGACAAGTTGTTCATGATATAATATAATGGTGACCCCGTTGTACTTCATTATATTACATCTCTGTCTTCATCATTATGAATCTTACCGTGACCCCTAGAAAATAAACTAATAAGTTAGATGCTTGTTAGAATTCATATCAAATAAGTATCTATAATATCACTATTGTGACAATGTTTATTTTTAAACCTTAAGCATTTTAAGGAAAGAATTGTGATATCATTCTTATTATGTGTTGTTCATGTCAGACTAACAACTTAGTGTTTCAGACCATTATGTATTGACCCAGGTTTTCTGCTAGTGTATGGAGTGGATTCTTTCTTTTCCACCTTTCTCCTTGCATTTCTCTTTTATTCTTCATCCCCTTCAATGCTTAACGAAGACTTCTACTACACCATTGTTGGGTTAGTTCCAGTGTTAGCTTCCATGTTCAGTCGACATGATTCTGATTTCACTTTTTCTCCTTTTTATATCATAACCTATGGACTTCTACACTAACTAGTGGATTTCCTGGGTAGATTCCCTTGGTTTGTTGGACCATGGTTTTGAATACCTATTCACTAACCACCTTATTAACTCCATAAAATTTAAGTTACATGGTCGAGTCTTTTAGGGTATTCCATCACAAATCAAACAAATCATTGAAAAGTTCAATCAAAGTGTTTTGATATAAATTTCAAAAGATTACCAATTTGAGGTTTTTCATCTTCAGTATAAGCTCCCTTTACCTTGTGCATCTAATCGTAGTACATGCTAAGTGTTGGATGTGCATTGAGTCATGTTATACGTTCAACATGTCAATACAATTAAGATTTCTGTTTAATCACATTTTCTCTCCTTATCCAAAATGTTAATCCCTTGATATTTTGGATATCAATTGATTAAACGCTCGGGGACAAAAAGTTTCATATCATATTAGGATACATCTTAATGATCCACCCTCAAGTTTTGAGGGTATATTAAAGTACACTAACTAGTGGATATCCCTGGGTAGATCCCTCTGGTTCTGGTTGGATCATGAGATTTGAATACCTATGCCTAACCCCCTTATAACTCCAGAATTGCTCGAGCACTTTTCTTTTCCAAATTTATGATATACGAAATGACCTTTGAGATAGAGCACAATATGACCAAGTCATATTGTTCTTTGCAGCAGTCTGAGGTTAGTTCCATAGAGTCTACCACCAATGAATTTCTCTAAACTCCTCATCATCCTTCTTTCCTTTAGCAGCTTGTTGATGTCCTTGATCATGAAATGAGCTCTTTTCTTTTCCAAATTGCTCCATCTTCTCTTCGGCAAGTACTCCATGTAGATATTTTTGGTTATGTCTTCGAGCGAAGAAAGAAGCCTGGTTAACGTGCCATCACTGAACTTGTATAGTTTATCGGAGCGCATCAACCTGTTCCTCTTGTGGCCGTCGACATAAATGAATCCTTGAGGGTCTTTGTATAGATTGTACGGGTGCCTTTTTCTGAGATCTGGTCTTATAGTATCAGGCTTGGTAACGTTGATCTTCTTTTGATAACTTTCAACTCTAAGTTAAAGATCCTCGACTCACTTCTGAATAACCAGACTTCTAGTGAACATCTTTAAGGCTATTGCGAAGTCAGCAACATCATCCCCTGATAGATTTGTGAGCCGATTTTGAACCACAAGAAGTAACATATCCTCGATATCATTGATCCGAAGTCGTAAAAAGTCACCTTCCTTGAATCTGTATAATACGTTATCAACTCTTCTCACTACAATCTCTTCCAAGTACCCGTATCCATGTTTCCTCATTACCTTTATATGAGTGACTGCCAGAATACGTTTTGTAGAATATACATCTCCTCTTGATTGTATGCCTATTGCATATGCATAGAAGTACTTACGGTGTTCTCTCCAATGTGAGATACCTCATAACGCATATCTATCATAAGCAACTTTAACAAGACTCCATATGTTTGAAACCATGTCTTCAATGCCTGGTAGATCATACTAAGCGGCCTTTGTCTTGGTGGTAGACGTCGTGTATGTCATAGTCGAAACTCCTCCTTGTAGATACTTGAGATCATTGTTGATGAAGTATTCAAATGGTACTCTTTGACGTTTTCCACGCGTGATCAAAGGAAGGGTTTTGGAAAGATCAAATGGGTAGTCACTACCTTCACGATTTTCCCAATCAAGCTTTTCTGAAAGATCCTTGTAGCATTCTTCAAAGTCATATTCTAATTCAGCAAAATTGGAGCGGGTTCCTTTTAGTAGTTTGAATGCAGGTCCTAACATAATTTCTTGAGTTAAATTCATGATTTTCAGGCCATTCAAGATGTATCCAGAGAAGTCTATGGGAGTGCTCATCAATTCATCAAAGTCCTTTAATGATTTATCAGTAGTAGTAGAAGCTACTAGAGTCATCAACCAATTTTGAGTTGGACCTTCCTATGTAGTCTTACCAATATACCAGTCAAGGTTAGTGGGTTCTTGAGGTGATGTAGGTTTCTTGAACCAGTCACGTCTAGAGGCAGTCTCATTTCTTGGCTCATCTTCATTATCACCCAAATTCCCTTCTTGATCTTGTGGCATGTCTGAGTCTGCAACCTCGAACACTGGTTCCTCTGATTGAACAGACTTTCCAGAAGATTTTGGTTGAGACTTGGTGCCTTTGTAAGAGCCAGATGTTGAATCTTTCTTTTTTGGACCAGTGGTTGGTTATGCATCTTTGCTTAGCTTTCTCTTCTTTAACCCTCGGTCTGATCCAGCGGAAGGGTCTTCATCTTTGTCTTTGTCTTTGCGGCTTCGCTTCAAAGAATACACATCATAAGAGAAGAAGAAATCTTTGTCGAGATCGTAAGATTTTTTCTAACTGTCATAGCAATCTTGATGTTCGGGAGCTGCCAGATATGATTCACTTTTCTTCATTTTGTCGACAAGAATCTTCTTTAACTCAAATTCAGTAAGTATAGAAGCAGCCTCATAAGTAGAATGTGGTTGAGAAGACACCTTTGCTAGAGTAACTTCATCACGTGATTCTTTAATCAATGCTTCAATCACAGGTGGAGCGAAGTTAGACACTTCCTTAGGCAGAATCTGAGGCAGTTGATCTTTTACTTTCTCTTTGATTCTAGCCGTGAGTGACTCCGAAAAGAAGTTCATGAATTCTTCTCTGGTTTCTCCCAACCTAACGTCTAGATGTTCATCAATTAAAGTTGTTACTTGAGTGTGTAGAGGGTCCTTTTTCAGTTCAGCAACTTCTTTTTCCAATGCTATGATTCTATCGTTGAATCGAAAGACTGATGCAAAGTCAGGAAGTGTAGATAGAGGATTTGTAGTTTCAATTGTCGGTGGTGGATTGGGTGTTTTTAGTATTGGTAGAGGTGTGAAGGTTTGTGATGATTGAGGAATGTTTGTGTATACAGGTGATGATTCAGTGATAACAGAAATCGGTATTGTAAGAAGAGTGGGTGCCTGAGTTCTTGGGACTTCATGGTGGACATGAACATCTAGTGGAGAAACAATTTCTGCATCAGCATGAGGAATATCTGAAAAATTTAGGAATTTGGATGCCAAGTCGGATGAACGAGAAGAACTAGTAACAGGAACTTCAGTCTTCTTCGTAACAGTAGAAATTGTCACATGAGCATCTTCAACAACTTGTTCTTGAGTAGTCTCTAAATTTTCATTCCCTTGTTGAGCGTCATTCATTTCAGCATCAGCACCCTCACCTTGAACAACCTCTTTATCAGTCTGAGTGGGTTCTTTCAATCTTGCATCAACATCATCATCAAATTGGTAGGTAGTATCATCCATTCCCTTTTCTTCATCACTTTTAATCACATCATCACTTTCTGATTCCAGATTATCATCATCTTTATCATCAGTGGGAGTATGAACAAACTCCTCCTCTTCTTGATCATCATCTTCAGATTCTTCTTCTTGCTCTGAATCAGATTCTTGCTCTTCACTCTCATTCTCCTGCTCACTGCCTTCATTACTTGATTCTTGTTCATTGTTGCTGTCGTCTTCATCATTTCCCCAAGACTCAGATTCACTCTCAGTAGAGTCATCTTCTGTCACATCGGGAACCCCTGGTTTATCACCAGTTCCTTCACTTGTGACAGTAGGTGTGATCTTATCAACACTTTATGGTTTTTCGGCAACCGTACCAGAACCACTAGGATGTGTCTTGTGAAAGTCCCTTAAGCTCTTCTTTCTTACTTCTTTCATCTGAGCTTCTTCAGTCAAAGCTACTTCAGATAGCAATTCAATTCCTTTCCCACGAGTAATATCCACCTTTTCCTTTTCCTTACTTTTAGACTTTGTTTCCACAGGAGCCTCTCTGATGATGACACCTGCTGCTGGCTTAGTTGTAGACTTCTTGGCAGGTCTTTTAACTCATTTGCCTTTCTAGACAGGTTCTTCATCTACAGGGACTAGATCACTGTCTTTATTAGATGGAGAAGCTTTCTTAAAATTTCGAGCCATCTTAGGAGGTACAACACCTATAGCATAGCCTAGATAAGTCTTGTATGCTTTACTTTCCTTCATCGCTGGACTGGTCAAACATTCAGGAAGAATAGCTCCATAGATCTGAGTTGATTCTTTTGCAGAGACAAATCTTAAGGAATTAATCAAATAGTCATCTTTGGAGGTGTGCATTCCAATTTTGTTTCTCCAGGAAAGTGACTTTTCTTGAATGAGGAAGTGGTGAATGATAGCTTTGGTGAATCGAGGGTAGTACATCTTTTCTTGCTTTTTGTAGACTTTATTTACAATCTGGTAGATGAAGTCTTCCCAAAGTAATTCCACATAGTCTACATTTTTCTGATGCAACATACCCCCAAAGGATTTAAGCTTTAGAGAGACGAAGCTTGTCAAGACCACTAGTCTTTCTAGATAAACTACGGTTAATAAGAGCAGCAAAAGTTCTCCAGGGTTGATGCATCTGATCGACAACAATATCATTGAGTGAATTGATCACCCCAGTATGACCGAGTTCTCTTAAGAAAGACACAGTGTCTTCTTCAGAAGGAAGGGGATCAAAGTCTCTACCCGGTACTCTTGGGCAAATTTGAAAGATATCTCTGAAGACTTCCAAAGTAAGTTTTAATTGTTTCTTCTTGTCAATCTTGAATCTATAGAAGGTGTCATGCTTGTATACAGAATTCCAGAACTGGTGCATGTATACTTCAGGGACATCCGCAGTGATGAGAAATGCAGGATAGCATGGAGTGAGAGCGATAGCATCCAGAACGACTTGAAATGTGGGTTCTCTTTGTGTCAATCCGCGAGGGATTCTTCCATTGCATTTACCGATATCAAGTCTATTCTCCTTGGGAACAAGCTCAAGATCAAGCTTGGTTTGTTGAGCAGTGATGGAAGTCATGATTCTTTAGCTTAGAACGAAGATTGAACAAATTCTTGAGGGTTTGAAGATTAACAATGGTGGGTTTAAGGTATATTGTGTGTATGACGAGATACAGAGGGACAAAGGAGGGTGTTTATGTTCAAATCTTTTAAGGTTTGGCATAAATACCCCCCTGAGGTTTAATGAGCCTTTTAATTTTCTTAAAACTTTTCCTAAGGCAAACATAAGTTTGGCAAATGGCAAAACTAGTCCCTAAGGTTTAGTAAACAAGAAAAAGAATCACACATTTTGAATTAATACCCCTATAAGATTAAACAAATACCATTTAAAGCCCGATTGAGTTAAATTTAATTAACTTCCCTTTGATTATTCGCTCGATATCATTAAAACCTTTTCTGATTGACACATTATTAGTTGTGAAGAAGATGATTTTGACTGTTTCTCCCCCTTAAATAATGACTCATTTTCTATTGAAAGAGTTGTAGTCGTTATTTGATGGTTCAAAATTGTCTTAGAAAATGATGATCTGTTGAATCTGAAAGATGATTATTGTATATTTTGAAAATCAACACCCAAGAAAATAAGATTTCTCTTATTTTGACACATAAGCGCACTGACACGTACACTTATGGATTATACGAAGCACGGGTTGTGATGCAAAGTAATCACAATCCTTTGCATGGTCATAAAGAAGACCATGCCCGAGAATAAATTCCCGTTGAGAGGTCAAGTCTCCTTTTGGACAGAATACTTGCCTTTAAGATGATAACCGGGTTGTTATCTGAAATAATAGCAAGCCATTTTGGCATGTTTTGAAAGCTTTTGAAACTTCTTCTCGAACTTCATTTACAGCCTCGTATCATTTTTAAATGACATTTCTAAGGCCGTAAATGTTATCGATTTTCAGAAGACATGCCAGAGATACATATTTTTATATTTTTCTGATTTTTTAATTTTTAATTTTGTTTTTGAAAATGTTATATAAAAGAAAAATGTTTTTGGACTTTTTATGTTTTCATATATACATATATACAGGATATGAGTTACCACCATCACTCGTCCGTTTTCTCTGCCAGACTTTTCAATGTTTCTGAAGACATGCTTCTCATACCGAGCTTTTCGATCAAGAAGTTAAATCTTTCTTTTGACAAAGGTTTGGTGAAGATGTCAGCTAGTTGGTATTTAGTCCGGACAAAGTATAATTCCACGATTCCATTCTCCACTTGCTCCTTTATAAAATGGTATAGAACATCGATGTGCTTGGCTCGTGAGTGTTGAACATTGTTGCAGCATAGAGCAATCGCACTTTTGTTGTCGCAGTACAGAGGGATCTTATTAAATTGAAAGCCATAATCTGTTAGCTGTGAACGCATCCAAAGAATTTGTGAGCAACACCCAGATAAGGCAATATATTCAGCCTCTATACTCGATATGGCAGTGCTCTTTTGCTTCTTGGATGACCAGCTAACAAGTTTATCACCTAAGAACTGAGCGCTTCCCGATGTACTACGTTTAGTGTCTTGACACCCCGCATGATCGGCATCTGCATACGCTGTGAGTGACATATCGGTATCCTTCGAGTACCAAAGACCCATGTTAATGGTTCCGTTAAGGTATCGAAAGATCCGTTTCACCGTTTGTAAGTGCTTTTCGGTAGGCTTAGCCTGATACCGGGCACATAAGTAGACAGCATAGTTAAGGTCAGGTCTACTGGCTGTAAGATACATTAAGGATCCAATCATGCCACGGTAAAGTATAGCATCAACTTGTTAGATCTTCATCTAGTTTCTTGTTTTCAATCATGGGTGTGTCTACAGAATCAGTAGAATGCAAACCATATTTTTTTAACAATTTCATAAGCATATTTAGATTGGTTAATAAAGATGCCTCTAGGACTTTGAGAAATTTATAATCCTAAAAAGAATGACATTTGTCCCATCATCGACATCTTAAACTTAGTGGTCATCTGATTAGCAAACTCATTACACATGGCAGTATTAGTGGATGCAAATATTATATCGTCAACATAAATTTGTACCAGCAATAAGTCATTTCCACATGCCGTGTGAAGACTGTTGGATCAACTTGTAACATTTTTGAATTTAAGATCAATATTTAAACCGAACTCTAAATTCTATTTCTAATTTTTATGGAATTTATTATATTTATTTTTATCCGTTTTAACGAAAATCGTCGTTTTAGATATTTACGAATCGTGCCTTTAATATTTATCCATTTTAACTTTTGAGAAATCAATAATTCCATATTTTAGCTTCGAGAGCTTATTTATTTTTTATTCTAATACTTTTCGACTTTTATCCGTGTTTGGCCGAAACCGCGTCAAAATAGTGTTTTTAAATTTTTTTTAACATTTTAATTAAGTGTTTTAACACAAAATAATGTAGTGTAAATTTTTAGAAAAATAAAGATATAAATATAACCAAACACCCTCTTATATTTTATTAGTTCCTACAATAAGCCAAACCAAACACTCCCTTACATTTTTTTATATATACACTTTGAAGATAACTAGAGATATAGTTCCCATATATATAAGTGTTGACCCTCATTTAAACTCTTATAAAAAAACATACGACATAACTGGAAAACAAAATCTCCCTGCTCTCTCCTCTCTGCTTATTCGAACCAACAACAAACTTCATCAAGAATCATCATCAAAAATTTTATTTTCAATTCCAATCATTCCTACATCATTCCCATATTAATCCTTATCATTCTCCACAAGAATAAACAACATGCAAGAAGATTTCAAGGAGTATGGATCTTTTAAATTTATATTGATTATGAGTTATAATTTATAAACACCCGTGTTTTAGGGTATTGCGAGTCTATAAATTCACTATGTATTTTTAGTATTGTACGCGTTTGCTTTAAATCGTAAACGTTAAGTTAAATCGCATAAGCTAAAAATTGTCGTTCAATGTAAACGGACATCAAAAAATTAAATGTTTACATCAAGCAAGTGTTAAGTAATTATTTTGATGATAATTATTAACTTTGTACATTTTATTTTTTATTGGTTGCGTAAAGTGTTTACGTTTCGCGATAAAATACGTTTAGGCATACCCAGAACCACCAAAACTTTTCTACGCTTCAACGAATACCCACTTTTATACCCAATACTCAAAAATCACAAAAATATATCATACATATCCATCTATGGCCGGATTTGGTCTTATGATATCAAGAAATATCACAAAAATCTTACCACTTGCAATATACAACACCATTTTAATAAAACCATGAGACTTTCACAAGTAAGACCCATACCATGACCAAGAAGACTTCCATTATTTTATCCCTTTGTCTCAAGACTTCCTATACCTCATTTGACTAGTCTTGTATGCATATAAGTCTTGTATACTAGTAAGATAACACATACACTTCAACACTTAACAAAAAAAATCAAACTTTCTCTCATTTTGGATCTTATAAAACCCCCGGTTACAAACACCTCATTTTATTATTACAATCCATTAGCTTGATTTTTAAGGACCATACAAGCACTCTAATCTTTCTGTATGATAACTAGATGTTTTGAAGGGTTGGTTAAGGCATTGTTAAGGGTTTTTAATCAAGTTATTGCAAGATTTGGGTTTCTATTTTGATTTGGGTTTCTTGGGTTGTTGAAAGTTAGGGTTTAATGTCTAAACAAGGGTTTAGAGAATATATCTCATAATCATACTTCACTCTAAGTTTCTAAAAAGCCCTTAAATTTTTATTTCATGATTATTGTGTATTTTATGTTTATATAGCAAAATCACATTTAGAATTTTAAACATGTAAAAGAGTTTTACTTGTGTTCATCATTTTTGTAACTTTTTCAGAGGTTATGTGATTGGTAATATCAGATTTTATGGGATTATAAGTATTGTAAACATGTTGGTTAACGTGTAAAATTGTATATGTATATAAAACTTGTATGTTAAAAGTTACTTAAGGAAGTTATTGATTTCATATTATGTGATGTTAATGACTTGTTAAGAACTTGTTGATTTGAACATTTGGATAAAGATGGACCTTATGACATTTATTATATGTTATGAAATAGGGTATAAAGAGTTTGTAATGGACTTGTTAACAAGAGGAATAAACTAAAAAGTACAAAACTAGTTTAAGAAATGTTGTTATTGAAAACATCTAACTTTCTGTTTTAATTGACACATGGACCTGTTCTTTCTATATTTATTTAGAATAGTACGTTCATGCGATTTCAAAAGGTAAGAAACTCAAAAACAACGGATTAATACACGAAGATACGTAAATTTACAAGTTTATACGTTAATTAAAAGCGTTATAAAAGAAATTTTATAAAACCAATTTATAAAATACTACTGATATGTAAGGTTTATTATGTTTCTCAGATCACACATATTTTTAGGATTCTAAAATGATAAGAATCGTAATTTTTCAATTTATAACGAAGGAGTTATGAATTACGCGAGTTTATATATTTAAATGTATAAAAATACTTTTACAAAAACAATTTTATAAAAGTTACTATTCGTATCATATTTATACATTTTGAAAACATCATTAATATGATAGAACTTTTAATAACAAAGACGTACTCAAAAGAATCGCTAAAAACGGAGCTATAACGAATAAAATACGACATTTACGGGTTTTACGACAACTAAAACTATAAAAATAACTTTATAACTGGTGTGAACAGTAAAAAGTACTGTTCATAGGTAGGTCAAAAATATGAAAATGTAATATTTTGATAACTCGTCTTAATACGAAAGCGTGGACATAAGAAACGTAAGAAACAGGCTTAAAACGAAGAAATTGCATCGTTTTTACTATCAAACTATTTATAAAACGTTTTAACTTTCTAGACACGGCACCAATTTCCAAACTTCAAGTCTTTCAAATTCATGAATTTCTTCTTGCATTGCATCAATCCATGATGGTTCGGTCATTGCTTGTTTGAAGTTCTTTGGTTCTACTGAAGTTAGGAAGGCATCAAAATAACACCACATGGCATCAGTTTCAAGTTACTTCCTTGTAGATACAGAGCGAGAAGGATCACCGATCACGTTAGCTATAGGATGATCCTTAGTCCATCTACCAGGGTGTTTAAATAGAGTGTGGATTTGTCTCACATTAGATGATGATCCATGAGAAGTCAAGTATTCATTAGGAGATTCATTAAGAGGATCATTATGAAATGTTGGTGTTTTTAGTGATTCTTCAAAACCTTGAGAAACGATTAGAGAATGTTCTTGTTTGTGTTTATTGATGGAGCATCCTGGTCAATGGAAGTTGACACAGGAGAATCAGCTAATACTTTAGCTCCTAGAGCGGCAGCTTCTTGAACTGGAGAGACAGTAATTGTTGGAGGATTATAGTATTCATCGAACATTGGTTGAAACAAACGATCCCAATCATCTCTTATTGGTGGACTACAAGGTTGTTGAGAAACAGGGTTTGAAACGAGTCATGTATTAGATGTAGCAAGAGTCATATAATGAAGCCCGGATCCTGAACTGAATTGTTCAGAAGCCATTGTTGTTAGCTCATCAAACGTTACATGAATTGTTTTAGAAATTATCCAGGTTCTTCTGTTGTAGATTCTGAACGCTTTCTTTGCAGGCGCGTAACCAACGAAAATTCCAATGTCTGCTTTTGCATCAAATTTACCCAGATCCTCATGGTCATTAGTAGGATAACAAAGTGAACCAAAGACATGAAAGAATGATAAGTCCAGTTTCTTGTCTTGCAAAAGCTCGTATGGAATTTTGTTGTATCGGTGACGAATCAAAGAACGGTTTTGGGGTAACAAGCTGTATTGATAGCTTCGGCCCAGAGAAATAATGAAGCTTTAGAAAATATCAGCATTGTTCGAGCGGCTTCTACAAGAGTTCGATTTCGCCTTTCGACAACACCGTTCTGCTGAGGAGTGCGGGCTACAGAAGTTTGATGCGAGATGCCAACATTTTCATAAAATTCACGAAGTGTCTGATTGACAAATTCGGTTCCATTATTTATTCGAACATTCTGGACAGTGGCAATCAAATGAACTTGTATGTTTTTAATACGTTTGATGATGGCCGCATGAGCTTCATCTTTTGTCTTCAAAAATCTGACCCAGGTAAATCTTGAGTAATCGTCGAATATCACTAAGATATACCTTTTCCCGTTAATACTAGCCACACGCATCAGGCCACACAAATCCATATGCAAAAGATATAGTTTCTCTTGGTTAGTGTCTTCAGCTTTGGGTTGATGAGAGGATTTTTTGCTTTTCCCTAATGCACATGTTGAACACAAATGATCTTTCTAAAATTTAAGTCTAGGAATTCCTCGTGTAAGACCGTCTTTAGCTAGCTTGTTCAAAGTACCGAAGTTGAGATGAGATAATCGACGGTGCCATAACCAGCTCTTAGTATTTGACGCTTTGGATAGAAGACAGATCGGAGATGATTTAAGCATGTCAGGAAGAGAAATTGTGTACAAATTTGTGTCTCGAGACCCTGAAAGTAGATCAACACCTTCTAAATTGCGAATAAAGCAAGTGTTTTTCCAAAATGCAACTTCAAGATTCGCATCATAAAATTGGCCAACAGAAAACAAGTTATGTCCAAGCCCCTCAACGTACCCCATAATTCTTGTAATCTGGTCGTTCCCGAATCTAACAGTACCCAGAAATTTACTGACAAAGTTCATGAGCTGAGAGCGATCCCCTGTCATATGTTTCGAACATCCAGTGTCTAGATACTAAAGTACAATCTGGATAACCTGTCATGACAAGAGAAGAAGACGATGGAATATTTGTTGCATTGGATCCCCAAATTTGATTAGGTTCCGAGTGGTTAGCATTCTTAGATTCTACAATCTTAGCCATTTTACTCGAACCTATGTTTTTAACATTTTTTGGTTTCCTACTATAGACTTTAATCTCTGGTTTTTGTATTTCAGCTGAGTGGGAAATGGTTTACTTAGGAGGCACTACGTTATTTGATGTGAACCTAGTTAAAGGGCACTAGTTACCAACTATAGTGAAAGTTTTGCCTGTTGGTTTCCACTTAAATCCTACTTCAGTGAATATGTGACCCATAGGTTTCCAATATTTTGTTTTTTATGTTTCTTAGCAGATTTAGTATGATTATTCACATTTTGCACAAGATCAAATTGATAGCTTCGGCCCAGAGAAATAATGGAGCTTTAGAAAATATCAGCATTGTTCTAGCGGCTTCAACAAGAGTCTGATTTCTCCTTTCGACAACACCATTCCACTGAGGAGTGCGAGCTACAGAAGTTTGATGCGTGATGCCAACATTTTCATAAAATTCACGAAGTGTCTGATTGACAAATTCGGTTCCATTATCTGTTCGAATATTCTGGACTGTGGCATTCAAACGAACTTGTATGTTTTTAATACATTTGATGATGGCCGCAGAAGATTCATCTTTTGACTTCAAAAATCTGACCTAGGTAAATCTTGAATAATCGTTGACTATCACTAAGATATACCTTTTCCCGTTAATACTAGCCACACGCATCGGGCCACACAAATGCATATGTAAAAGATATAGTTTCTCTTGGTTAGTGTCTTCAGCTTTGGGTTGATGGGAGGATTTTTTGCTTTTCCCTAATGCACATGCTAAACATAAATGATCTTTCTGAAATTTAAGTCTAGGAATTCCTCGTGTAAGACCGTCTTTAGCTAGCTTGTTCAAAGTACTGAAGTTGAGATAAGATAATCGACGGTACCATAACCAGCTCTTAGTCTTTGAAGCTTTGGATAGAATACAGATCAGAGATGATTTAAGCATGTCATTAAGAGAAATTTTGTACAAATTTGTGTCTCTGGACCCTAAAAGTATATCAACACCTTCTAAATTGCAAATATAACAAGTGTTTTTCTGAAATGCCAGCCCTTATACGTAGTACGAGAAGAATTCTGCCCTTGTCTCTCCTGAACTTGTTGCACTATAACCCTGCCGTCTTGAATAGTGGCTTGGTTTCTTAGATTAGAGGAAGTTTTGAGTTGATTATTTGTAGACGGGAACCTTGAAGAAGCTACAACTGTTAGAAAAGTCATTGCTTTATTAAGACAAGCAATTGGATCATCTCCAGGAGAAAATACAGGAACAGCAAAACCTGAGTCTCCAAACGGTGAGTCAGTCATAAGTTGTGTAGGAGCTATTGATAAGCAACTTGTGGAATTACTTGTGGAACAGTTGAGGTTTGATGATTCATTTAAGACTGAAATGTACGTGATGGTGGTATAGATGAATGATTGAATTGAGTTTGTGATGGATAATGAGATGAGTAATGTTGATTGGGTTAAATTGATCCATGTTGTGATGGTGAAAACTGTTGTTGAAGTTGAGGATTGTTGTAATAAGACTGATAAGTGTTGAAGTAAGGTGGTGTCATCTGCTAATTTGCAACGAATGCAAGTGGATCTTGATTGCGTTCACGCATAATACGGACTTCATTTGCATGGAGTTCATGTTGTTCAAGATATGCATAAAGCTGATCAAAGTTGGAGGTATGCAAATCTTTAACAAGCTTGACATCAGTCACAAACTTACTCCATTCAGGTGGAAGACTGTTTAAGAACTTAGTATTAACTTGAAATTGCTCCATTTTCATTTTGTAGATGTTCATATCGTTAATAAGCTGAGTAAATCTCAAGTAATACGTATGAAGTAATTCCCCCTTGATGTGAGTAAACTTATCAAATGCATCATACAGCTTACACTCTCTTTCCTGTTTTGTCAAAGATGTACCTTGCATCAGTAATTGAACTCTCTCCCATAAATCTTTAGCAACTCTATGATGATTCACAAGTGAATAGATATTAACAGGAAGGCCTTGAAGAATGATATTGGTAGTTTTCATATCACAATCAGCTTGAATTTTCTCAACAGCAGATAATTCAGTATATTTCTTTGTTCTGATCACACCGTTCTCTTCAACCGTAGGCCAAATGAGAGGACCATGTTCAACTGATTCAAGTATCATTCTTCCATGCTCTCTATTTTGCATGTATAATTCCATTTGACGTTTCCAAGAATCATACAGGTCCTTGTCCAACATAGGTGGACGATTGTCAGCGCCGGAGAGTATCATGTACTCAGCAAGAGTATTCTTTTGAACAAGTGAAATAATTGAATCCATTTCAATGTGATTGTGACACTCCCAAAATCAGGTAGCAGCGGAATGGTAACAATGGGGTGCTACGTCAAAGTACAACAATCAAGATATAGGAAACGACCAT
>BQNB010132751.1:0-18574 GCA_026074375.1 Tanacetum coccineum
CTTTGAAGAGACACTTGGACCAACACCATCAATATTATCACATGGACCAGCACCATCAATATTATGACACAGGTTCCTAACAACTACATTTTCGTCACCGCGCAGTGATTCCAAATCAGGTTGACGTACAAACTGTTTCTTCGGAACAACACTTGGACCAACATCATCAACGTTATGACACAGGTCCCGAAAAACTACATTTTCCTCAACACTACGCAAAGTGTTGCTGACAGCGTTCGACTTAGGAACCAACTTTCTCTTAGTTTTCATTATAACATCCGTATTTGGACAGTGATATCGCATAAGAACATGACGACTACCTATGTGTCTAAAGGCTACCTAACACACCTCTGTAAACGCTTTTGTAAAGCGGCCTACTATCTCTAAATACTACTAAGAGCAACAATAAGCATAAGCAAACAAATAGCAACAGGCAAACTGACAAACGCTACTATGAGGGGCAATAAGCAAAGCAAACAATTGTAAGGGCTGACTAAATGGGCGACAACCATATAGCAATTTCCAAAACACGTTAGTAACCAAAGTGAAAGACAACACATAACTACCATGTAAATAAACATGCAGTGAGAATGATGAACACCAATCACACAATTCAAACAACGAAAAGAGAAGATGTACATACCGTCTAGATCCAAGGTAGGTAGAAGAAACAGATGAAGAAGTATCGAGATAATAAATAAATAAAAAGTAGTAAGCGAGTCTTATATTTGACCATTTACAAAAAGGCTTAATATATTCATTTATTAGGCATAGCTGATGAGACGTGTCCATGTTCAAGTGTTACTATATGTTATATTGGGCCTTATCTTGGAAAAAATGCTTCGTAGCAATGCTGGATTTGAGCAACAGTTTTGGGCCAGCTGTAAGCCCATTGATTTTTGTCTGCTAGTGTAATGCTAATTGAGTATATGTAGCAATGCTGGATTTGAGCAACAGTTTTGGGCCAGCTGTAAGCCCATTGATTTTTGTCTGCTAGTGTAATGCTAATTGAGTATATGTATAATTATCTCCCACCTTGTAACCAAAGGTTCTTGCACAAGTTAGTTGTTTGACATTTTTATTCTAGATGTTTTAAGCCTTAAATCAAGATTCAGTGATGGGTAAAGAAAGATGTTTGTAACAACTTGGTTTATGTTGTTCGGAATTTATGTTATTTAATCATAAAATTACTTATTTGACTTTCTTTAGCTAGTCCCGTAAATGTTTAAAGAATTATAGGTGTAGCATATGAGGGTATGCTTGGCTTAGCTTATTATATAGTGACGCAAAACGGAGACGTACTATAAACCTTAGCGCGGGTTCAAGTCGAATCACAAAGGAATGAAACCTTAAAGTCGTGAATTTTATTGATTACTGAATACCAACACAATGAACTCAAGCCTTATATTTATAGGAATACTAAAATTGGGGAAAAAGTTAACCAAATTATTAGAATCGTTTTGAACAAATAAGGAAACTAATAAAACAAACACGACATAAGTAACGACATAAGTATAATTACTCCAGCAACATAATTACTCCAGCAGTAGGATTACTCCCAAGACCAGTAACCGCAGTAGAATTACACGACATAGTAGCAGTAGGAACAATAACCTTAGCTTGTTTAGCAGTAACCGTACTCCCACTTCCAGTAATTTCATTCGTGGTCTTAGGGCTTCCAATCCTCTTGCCACGCTTTAGGTGCTCCATATATTCCTATGCTAGCCCGTTAAGCATGTCCTCATCATTCCCCATCTCTTTAGAAGAACTCGTCCTAGGGTCCTTTCCCTCCTTCACGTTCTCGGAGTGAAACTCATAAATATCTGACACACTGAAAGTCTTCGAAGTACTCATGGTATTTAGCAAGTCCCCAACATAAGCATTATCATTAATCTTTTATAGTATCTTGTACAGACTATCTATATTTGGTTGTAGCTTGCTATAAGTTCCAACCAAAAAACGTTCTTTGCGAAGAAACACCATTACCTCATCTCCCACTTGGAATAACTTTTCCCGACGATGCTTATCAGCTGCAACTTTGTACTTAGCATTTGCTTCGGTAATGTTGGCTCGAATAACCTCATGAGTAGCTTGAACTTCTTCAACCATCCTATTCGCTTGAATATTCATTTTACCTGGTAAATTAACTAAATCTACCACATGCCTTGGAGTAGTCTTGTACACAACCTCAAGTGGTGAGAATCCCGTTGAGCTATGAACTGCACTATTGTAAGCAAATTCGGCTTATGCTAATGACACATCCCAAATTTTATGCTTTCCAGCACACAAGCAATGTATCATATTTCCCAATGTGCGATTAATTACTTTGGTTTGATCGTCCATTTGAGGATGAGCGATACTACAAAAATTTAAAGATGTACCCAATCGTCTCCAAAGTGTCAACAAAAAATAAGCAAGAAACTTACTGTCCCGATCCGAAGTAATGGACTTTGGAACTCTATGCAAACGAACTACCTTTTGAAAGAACAACCTCACAATACGTGTCGCATCCGAAGTCTTCTTACAAGGAATGAATGTGTCATCTTGGGAAACCTGTCAACAACAAAAGAACACAGAATCGACTCCCCGTTGAGTACGAGGAAGCCCAAGCACAAAATCAATCGAAATATCAACCCAAGGGTCTTTAGGCACATGCAATGGAATATAAAGACCCATAGTTTGCGCTTTACATTTTTCCTCTTGACACACGACGCAACTCTTCATGTTTAAACGCCTAAACCCAACTCTGGTTTTATAAGCCATCCTCTCCGCCCTTATTGCCATGTTTTGAGATTGATCCACGGACCAAATCGGCGTCAAGCTTAACCTCTCCTAGATTAAAGAATTCAACCTGCTCATATATCTAGCCACGGATTGTTCTTTCATTTCCCTCAAGTTACAACGGGCTGCAACCTCAAAAACTCACCCGTATAGTTGGCTATAGCTCTTTTTCCTTGGACACAAGTATGAAACTGTCGGTACAAAATTTGTTCAATGTCCGAGGGAAAAACCAACCTTTGATCATCTGTTTCATCCTCATCCAAGTATCTACGGGTCGTCTATCTTGTGCTCTTCGGTTATCTTGTCCACGTTTCCATCAAGCTCCCGCTCCTCCACGTAACTTATAAGCCACAACCTTCACTTGTTCATCTACGAGAACTTTCATGATGTCAAAAAACTTGTCGACCTCATATAACCAATCTAGCACTACCTTAATGTCAAGATTTCTAGCAAAGTTAGGAATCTCGACCTTGACCTGATAACTTTTGATAGATCTATAACACGTGATAGTTCTTGGATCATCTATAACTTGAGGTTGTTTAGACCTTATCTAGGAACATGATAACAAAGACAAAATCATGCAGCGGAATAAGAACAAATCAAAGTTATCATAACAAGGTTTTTCTTTATTAACACTTCAAGCCCCAATATTATTTGATCAGAATAATACGGTTACATCATTGAACTGTAACAGGATCAAGTTACCTTGACCTTGAGGCTAATACTACATATGGCGTCTACATTCTCACGCCTGGAATACACACACACATTTAGGTACACTATGGAACTCGCGACTTGTACACCTAAACCTAATAACCTGTGTCTCTTTATATAATAGAGATATTAGGTTTTATAAAGGATAAGTATTAAGAAACAACTAAATCTTCCTAACTTTTAAATAATCTTCTATAATCTTCCATCATTTGAAGAATTCGTCCTTTGTCATTTAAGTCCTTCATATTTCATATGTTTTGTCTTATCAACTTAAATATAATTCCCAACAAACTTCCCCAACTCAAATATAATTCCCAACAATCTTCCCTTAGTTGATAATGACAAAACCAAAATAAGCACGAGCTTCTTCTCCTGAATCTAATATATATGAAAGAATAAAACTATACCACCAATGATCTACAAGTATCAAATCATCTTTGTAACGCCTTCTTCCCCATTTTATCATAATCAAATAAGGGACTAAAGTATGCAACTTTTATTTTGACAGCCACAAACCACTATCACATTTCTAATTCAGCCTTCCAACAACTCAAATTACCCTCCATGACGCGCCTTAAGATAAATGAACTTGATCAGTAGAAACTTAAACTAGCAGTAGTAATAATGAATTACAGTAGCAAAAACCTTCACCTTATGTGGTGCATGTAAATGGTTAAACATTTTAACAATAAGCTTCCCCTGAAACCCATATGTTAACCATTTCTTGAATCTTCAATTTTGTAAGCTCTATGTAATGATTACTGATGAAGAAAACTAAGTATAACAAACTTGATGCTGAAGTAGAATAACCCAAACTTGTGTCTTATATCTTGTACTATCCATGTGATGTCAAACTCATACCAAGACCAAAGTATAAGTAGATCGCAACCTCTTGACCAAAATCCTCATCTTCTATAAAAAGTTAACAAAATTATTCTAGAACCGTTTTAAACAAAATAAGGAAACTAATTAAACAAACACGACATAAGTAGAACTACTCTAGTAGTAGAATCACTCGCAAGACCCGTAACCTTAGCAGAATTACACAACATAGTAGCAGTAGGACTAGTAACCTCAGTTTGTTTAGCAGTAACCTTACTCCCACTTTTAGTAATTTCATTCGTGGTCTTAGGGCTTCCGTTGAATCCTTTTGTGATTTTGGGTGCTCCATATATTTCTCTGCTAGCTTGTTAATCATGTCCTCATCATTTATGAAGCTTAATAGCCTACTGTGTGTAGTACTTGTAAACAAGCTTATAAGCTTCTTGAAGGTGATTGGGTATATAAAAGGCTTATATTTTATTTTTTGAAATAAGCTTTAGCATAAAATAATGATCAAACTAGAACAATCATATACCCCATTTACCAAACCATATCAGTTTTCATCATTATTACAAAAACGGACCAATGTGTGTGAGGCTTGTGTGACATTTTGTTATTTGTCCTTGAAGAAGGTTAATTATTTTGCCTTGTTTATTCCCATAAACCAACGATATAAATAGTATACAGAGATAGGCTTTGAGCCCAAGATGATAATGATACAGCTAGGAATATTAAATGTACAACTAATGAATGACTAATCCTATAATCATACCAAACATAAGAGTCAACTATGACTCACTAGTATTATCAACTAATACGCCCCCCTGCATTAGAGCCGGTAGTAGGTCGAACGCTCAACTGATTGAAATTCATCCAAAACAATAGCGAAATGCATGTCCTTGGTGAAAATATCAGCATATTGGAAACGAGAGGGCACATGTAGAACTCTAACCTGACCAGCGGTAACTATATCTCAGACGAAATGAATGTCGATCTCAATATGTTTCGTCCGTTGATGTTGATCAGGGTCGGCAGACATATAAACAGCACTAACGTTATCACAGTAGACAAGAGTTGCAGTCGATAAAGGAGAGTGTAACTCACGAAGAAGATTACGAAGCCATGTAGTTTTTGCTACAACGTTTGCAACACCTCGGTATTCAGCTTCGGCACTGGAGCATAAAAGAATGTGTTGGCGTTGAGCGGACCAAGAAAATAAGTTATCACTCAAAAAGACACAATAACCTGAGGTAGACCTGCGTGTAGATGGACAACCCGCCCAATCAACATCAGTATAACCAACCAGAGAGGTAGTGGAGGACGAATATAAGTGAAGGCCTAAATCCAAAGTACCCTGAACATATCGCAAGATACACTTGAGAGCAGCTAAATGTGGCTCTCTCGGATCATGCATATAAAGGCAAATTTGTTGAACTACATAAGACAAATCTGGACGTGTAAAAGTAAGATACTGGAGCCCCCCTGCAAGGCTGCGATATAAAGTTGGATCCTGAACAGGAGCACCTTCCGGACCCAGTTTAGACTCTGTATCAATGGGTGTCCGAGAAGGGTTACAAGTAACCATGTGAGCACGCTCAAGGAGCTGTAGAGCATACTTATTCTGTGACAAAAACAAACCTGTACGAGTACGATCAGCAGAAATACCAAGAAAGTAATTAAGCTGTCACACCCCCAAACGGGGCCTAGTCGGAAACACGTGTCCGAGGGCGTGACGTCATAATACACATCACACAAGATACAAAGAACGACCTCTAAGGGTACGTTTAAAAATCCAACATCGTTGCATAAATTAAAATAGTTAAAGTTTTACATAGGCCCAACAATAATATGCGGGAGCGAATAAAAGGTTTTAAAGTTTGACAACGATGTTAATCATAGATAATAATAGCTTTTGAAATCGGTCCAATGCAAGGCAACACCATAAAGCAAGCAAAGATATCCACAGCTAAGCACATGAGAAAAACATGCTAAAACGGTCAACATAAAGGTGAGTGAATTCATAGGTTTGAATTTAATATTAAAGGTGGACCACAAGTTCACAGTACGCACGTGACAGTTATAGGAGATACAACTTCACATAAAAAGCATTTACGTTTGCACTAAGCTCATAACATCGAAGCTTAATTTAAAAGAAAGAATTTTATATGCCAAATAGTATTCCGCGCCCTAAAGGTATCTGACCAGGATCACCTCTTTGACATCCGACATGGTAATAATCCGTTTGTTCGGACCTCCAAAACTTAGTAAGCCGCTACTTACCCGGAAAGGGTATAATATTCCCCAATATATAACATTACAACATCCGCGCTTACTTAAAATGTGGCCAGATACGGCGGTAAGCAATTGACGGTTCATGATAATTCAGGCATTAGTGGTCTATTCGCTACTTAGGCAACACGTAATCACGAAAAGGAAACGTAAAGTAATTGTGTCCATAGTTTAAAACAAGCAATGTTTCTCACCCCAAAATAGTAAAGTAAAAGTAGTAAAACATGGGGTCTATTGAACTTACCTAGGCAAAAAATAGAAAAATTGTATAATCACGCAAGTAAAAGATGATATAGAAATCTAGCCGCGACCTAGAATAATAACGCGTCTTAGAAACACGGAAAGTATGCCAAGAATTGCACAATATGTTCATCACCAAAAACATTCATAGTGTTTTTTCTTGTTTGAAGTAACCAAATCATGAACGAAATAAAAATCATATTGTGTTTTCCGTTAATTCTCGGCGATTAACCAAAACTTACCAATTTTAGAAAGTTTTCTATTTTAGGAAAGTTTTTAGTTTCAAAACAGTTAATACCGTTCCCCAGATATTTATTAAGTATACCATATTTCAAAACGCACTAACTAGCCTTAATCGCTTAACTACTAATGTTAGTTTTCTCCTAAATTTTTTACCAGCCAAACCTTAACTATTTTAGTAACTTTCTGGCTTTTTCTTAAAAATATGTATTAACGACGGCTTTAAAGTGAATACTAAATGCATAGGTATAGTGATTACTATATTTACGCTAGTGTTTAGAAAGTCAAAAATTTTCGAAAGTGTTCGGAACACTCATTTTTACTATTCACACTAAGCAACACAACTATTCATCCGGTTTTGTTAAAAAATATTTCAAGTTTCATTTGGCTATAACTTGATCGTTTTAAATCTAATTTTAATGTGTGATATATGAAAAACTATCTATTTGAAACGAGCTCTTCAAAAACTACTTTTACACCCAATGAAAACATTTTTAGGTCGACCAAAACCCCAAAACAAATTCGGGACAACAAGCACTTTTTGTCAAAAACGCAACCAAAATCCACCCAAACTTCACAATAGTGCCTAATCTAGCCTAATCTCTATTCACAACTAATCCACAACAAAACCACGCCTAAGACTAACCTAATCTCTTCATTTCTATTGTTGCAACTCTCATTCAACTCTCATCTCACCAAAATATTTAACTAGTGAAAACATGGTAACATCATTATTTATAAAATCTTGTTTTATAATCTTTTAAAAATGAAAACACAACATATGGATGTATGGATCTTTGAACATATAAGAAGAATGTAAGTAAACCACAAAGAAAAATCCAAGATACCTACAAGAATGAAGAACAAGTAGAGAAATCACAAGATCTATACCCCAAAATAATAGATCTATAAAACCCAACAACAAATCTTGAAACCCTAACTTAGATCTTAAAGAAAAACCTTGAAAACTATGATCAAACCTTTAGAACACCCTTAGATATGGTTAGAAATAAGATTGAAATAGATGGATCTTGGACAGGCTAGAATTGTGATGAATGATCTAAAATCTTATAAGTGATGTTATTTAGGTAAAGGTTCTAGGGGTTTGTAATATATTTTTTGACTAAAGTTGGCACTAGCACTAAGAGTGAACCAAGGACTTCATGGTCCTTGTGGTTCATCCGATGTGGGCCAATGAGGGGGGGAAAAGGTTCATTGTTGTGCTTTGGCTCCAAGTTTAGTTAATTAAATCCATTTCAAGTTAGTGCCTTTGTGGTCCTCACATGAAAAGTTACATATTGGTAAGAAAGGTTTGGTGCAAGGGAAGGGTAAGACAAAGGATTCCTGGTATGCCCACTTATCTTGCATCAAAGTTTTCAAATTAAAGTGAAAAATATTCCAAGGGATTTAAATGTAGAGTGTGTATGCCGTGTTGCTTTTTCGTAGAAGGGTGAAGGATGAACGAAATATTTATTGACTTAAGAATGCAAGATGGACGATAACTAAAGTTTACACGAAAAGATTTTGGGTTTTCGATGGCCGTTTGATCAAAAACGCGAAAAACTCAATTTAAAAGTTAAAGCGTAAAAATAAATACCGGGAGTGATCGTAAACTACGAAACACTTAGAAAAGATAAAATAACTCATATAACATCTAAATTAATCAAAATCCAAAGTAGTTTAGACTCTGTATCAACGGGTGTCCGAGAAGGGTTACACGTAACCATGTGAGCACGCTCAAGGAGCTGTAGAGCATACTTCTTCTGTGATAAAAACAAACTTGTAGGAGTACGATTAGCAGAAATACCAAGAAAGTAATTAAGCGCCCTAAGATCAGTCATGTCAAACTCGTTATTTAGAGAACCTATAATCTGCTGAAGTAGGGCTTGACAGGAAGCTGTAAGAATGATGTCATCCACATAAATAAGTAAGTAAGCAACCTGAGAATCCTGTCTATAGATAAACAATGAGGAATTGCAGCAACTATGATAAAATCCAGCTCGTGTGGCATAACCTGCAAACCGTTAAAACAAAGCACGGGGGGCTTGTTTCTGTCCATATAAAGATCTCTGTAAAAGACAAATATGATGAGGATACCGATTATCAACAAAACCAGGAGGCTGATGCATGTACACGGTCTCATATAAGTCACCGTTAAGAAAAGCATTGTTAACATCAAGTTGGTGTATGGGCCACTGACGAGACATGGCAAGGCTAAGGACCATACAAATGGTAGCCGGTTTAACGACCGGACTAAACGTCTCATCAAAATCAACACCTAGTTGCTGACTACTACCGTTAGCAACCAAACAAGCCTTATAGCAGCTCAAAGTCCTGTCAGCATGAAACTTATGCTTAAACAACTACATGGAGCGAACCATATTAACATCTGCGGGCCTTGGTACAAGTAACCAAGTACCATTTTTAACCAACACATTATATTCATCGTACATAGCATTACATCAGTTTGGGTCCTTTAAGGCGTGAGACAGATTTTTAGGGATGTGAGAAATAGAAGAAGTATGTAGAGACAAGCGATCGATAGGTTTGACAATGCCTGATTACGACCGAGTGATCATGGGATGAGTATGAGGATGTTCATGTACAATTTCAGTGTTTGACTGGGGATTTGGAAAATTGAAAGTTGGTGGTGGTAGTTGACTGGTTTGATAGGCCGAAGTAGATGGGCCGCTGGCGTGGTTGTGGGATATTGAAGTTAGGACTCTACCTGTTATGGGTATGCAATATGATTGTAAATCATTGTTACTATTAAGGGTTTTCTTTACATCGAATTCGGTCTTTCTTTTTCAATAATCATCAAATTCGGTGAAAAACTAGGGTTTTTGATAAAACCCTAATTCGATAAAACTCTATTTATTGTGCATCAAAGATGATAGATCTGGTTCGTTACATGTTATATATATTTGATCATGCTTGAAGAGTTTTACTTCTGTTGTTGTTTAATCTTCTACCACAACGCAAACCCCTCAATTATCACAGGGTGTGTAACGAATTTTACATCAGATATGGATTCTGATTTCAAGGGTTTAGTCATGAAGAATGCTACATATTGATGTGTTCATTGTGTACGTGATGAAGAATACCGCTGCTTGTCTAGTTAACTACTGCTATACTTTAGTTAATTCTGTTACTGTAGCAACAACAGTAATAAACCCTAATGGCTAGGGTTTGTTGGACGTGATGAGTAAGGGCAAAGATAGCGAGGGCAAAGACGTGAAGAGTACAATTGTTAATATAGTTGTTTTGGTATTTGGCGGGCCTTGTGTTAAAACAGCTTGGGCTCAAAGAAGTTTGTACTACTCTCTAATATTAATACTATTTGTGTTATACCTGTTCGTGTTTATGGCAGTAATAATTGTTGTTTGGGCTCAAAGGAAGTGGAGTTAGTTCTGCTACACTGTTCGTGCACAAGATTGCCTTATACACGTTAGTACTGCTTGAGCGTAAAAGGTTAAAAGTTTTTTCGGTTTAAGGGATTTAATACTGCTTTAAATATGTATGTACTTCTTTGTTGTCGAGAAAATTTTAATACTGAAGTGTCATACGAGAAAAAGAGTTAATACTGTTTTTGTACCCGAGATCGGGTGTCAAAGCATGTTTGTGGGTCTCCGGCTGAGTTTTGCTTTGGACACTCACACAGAAGTTTTTGGTTTTGGTTTTACATGTTCTTAACAGATTAAAGGTATTGTATTTATGGGATTATATTGGTTACGAAGATGACTGTTTAATCTACTTATTTTGGAGTTGAAGTAGTGTTTCACATGTTCGTGTTCTTATCATATCTTTAAAGCGGGTGTTACACTTTGAGATAACTTATTGTGCTCTTAGAAACGATGTGACGATGACTTGTCAAATTAGCAGAGGTGTGTGATTTTTTCTTATGGTGCTCAAGCTCTTATTTGCTATCACTATGGGTATTGTATCATAGAAGATGAGGTTTTTTGTTAGGGTTGACGAGCCTACTTATATTCACAGATTCTATGTAAAGTTTGACGTCCACGTGGATAGTATAAGATATAAGACACAAGTTTTGGTTATTCTACTTCTACATCAAGTTCGTTATACTTAGTTTTCTTTATTAGTAATCATTACATAGAGCCTACATAATTTAAAGATTCAAGAAATGGTTAACATATTGGTTCAGGGGAAGCTTATTGCTAAAATGTTTAACCATTTACATTTGGCATTAAGGTGAAGGTTTTTACTACTGCTAGTCATTATTACTACTGCTAGTGTGAGTTTCTACTACTCAAGTTCATTTTTCTTATTGTGCTTAATGGTGGGTAATTTGAGGAAATAGAAGGCTTGGATTAGAAGTATGATATTGGTTGTAGTGGTCAAGATCAAAAGTTGCTTATATTCACAAATCCCCTATTGGATTATGACAAAAAGGGGAAGAAATATTAACAGGTTGCAACTTATAGATCCTTGGTGTGGCATGGTACAAAGGAAATCTGAATTAAGGGGAAGTTTTGTTTCATTCAGGGAGATGATTACATCTCAACTTCAGGGGAAGCTTTGGCTTTATGATGAAGTTTGTACACGACTTTGTTTGTTTTGTCATCATCAAATAGGGGAAGATTGTTGGGATTCTTGATTTGATGAGACAAAGTGAATAAAAGAATGAAACAAAAGGACTTAAATGCAAAGCTGGAATTCTTCAAAAGATGGAAGATTTTGAAGATACTAGAAGATCTCCTTATTCAGATAGAAGATTCAGAAGATAAACTTAAATGTTTAAATGATTCATATTTATTAATTTGTAAACCTAATATCTCTACTATATAAGAGCTTTAGCATGTTACTTTTCTGCTGTTTGTGTCCGAGATGTATACTAGAAAAACGTGTGTGTGTATACTACTGGATCAATGTAGACGTCTAGTTGGTGTATGTAGCCTCAAGGTAATCAAGGTTTTCCTTGATCCCTGTTACTGTTAGAGATAGGTAACTGTATTATTCTGATCAAATAATGTTAAGGCTTGGTGGAAACGTTTAATGATAGAACCTTGTTTGATAATATAATGTTCTTTATTATTTCCGCTGCATATTATATTATCTATAAAACATTCCTAAGATGGGTCTTAAAAAAATATCCATCATATAAATCTCTCTAAAGCAAACATGATGAGGATATCGATTGTCAACAAAACCATGAGGCTGATGCATGTACACAGTCTCAGATAAATCACCGTTAAAAAAAATATTTTTAACATCAAGTTGGTGTATGGGTCACTTACAAGACACGACAAGGCTAAGGACCGCGCGAACGGTGGACGACTTTACCTTGGGGTGTTAGGTCGTATCAGGTGTTGGGCTCCGCATTAAGGATGGCTGTATTGTTGGGCTGAGTCGTTTCATGAGTTGGGGGAGGTATAGGGGCTGATGCGAGGGTGTTTAAGAGGAGGGAAGGTATGGGGTCGAGGAAGGTGTAAGAAGGCTGGGAGGAGGGTGTCATAGAACGGTATGGAAATTAAGTTTCGTCAAAAGTGACATGTATAGAGAGGATAATTTTATTTGTTTCGAGGTCTAGGCATCGAAAACTACGATGATAAGCGGGGTAGCCCAAAAATATACAAGGAGTGGCTCGTGTAGCAAGTTTATGTGGGGAGTGAAGGTGAGAGTGGTTTGTTTAAATTGAGATAGAGGATAAAAGGTTGAGTAGATAGTTTTCCATATGGAGAGCCTCGACCCAAAAGGTGGGGGGAAGGTGTGCTTGAAAAAGTAAAGTGTGAATGATATTGTTGATTATTCGTATCATTCGTTCAGCCTTGCCATTTTGTTGGGATGTTTTTGGGCAAGAGAATCTAAGTTGAATGCCATGTTTGGCAAAGAGGGTGTGAAGTCGGTTGTTATCGAACTCACCGCCATGATCACATTAGAAGCTTTTTATTTCGCATTTGAATTGGTTTTTAACATAATTACGAAAGTGCAAAATTTTATCAAACATGTTAGACTTTGAACGAAGAGGGTATATCCATAGGTAATGAGAGAAATGATCAAGGAATAAGACATGGTATTTAAAACCACTAGAACTAATAATGGGAGATATCCATAAATCAGAATGAATAATATCAAAACAATGTTTGACAATAGAATCTAAACTATGAAAGGGAAGCTTCACATGTTTGCCAAGTTGGCAAGCATGCCAAATATGTGAAGATTTTTCTTTATTACATGAAATAAAACGACTAGAGATAAGCGAACGTAGCACTTGATCACCCGGATGTCCGAGGCGTTGATGCCACGTGGAAGCACTTGTTAAGAGAAAAGTAGTTGGAGAAGTTGACGGCTTGGTAACTGGATAGAGATTGCTCGAGTTGTCACATCGAAGGAGGATATGACGAGTCAAGTAATCCTTCACAGAAAAACCAAAGGCGTCAAATTCAATAGTACAATTATTGTCCCTAGTGAACTGACGAACATAAATGAGATTTTTAATTATATTAGGTTTACAAGAACATTATAAAGATGAAGTGGGCGATGATGGGAAGGAATATTGCTATGGCCTGTGATGGTAACGGGAATAGACTTGCCATCAACAACGTGAACGGATGGAAATAAGCGTTTATCAAAATGGTACTTAAATTACTTTCATTAAAATTTAAATGAGATGAGACACCTGTATCCATGTGCCAAGTCGGGTCTTGCAGCGGCATAGTGCTAAACGCACTTGGTAGAGTAGTAGCCTGGGATGCATAAATAGCCAGAGCAGGACCGAGTATACCTTGACCGGGATGCGGCAATCTGTAATGCATTTGTGGTGTAAACTGTTAAGCAACATTAGTCTTGTGGGCCACATATTGGGCTAGGGTACATGTGAACATATTGAAATAAAGTGATGTGATACACTTTCTTTCTTAACTAATCGATTAAACTATTGATTTTATTTGATATGAAACCAAATAAAGTCAACAATGGCTGCTAGAATTGAAGATTCGGGTGAAGAAAAGATAAAAAAAATACAATTGGAGATGATTTGAGATTACAGTAGTCGAGAGATACAGAGAGAACTTAGGGAGAGGGTCGACTTTTTAGAGAGAAATTAGGAGAGGATCGGTTTTTGCTCTGATTACCATGAAGAAGGTTAATTATTTTGCCTTGTTTATTCCCACAAAACCAACGATATAAATAGTGTACAGAGATAGGCTTTGAGCCCAAGATGGTAATGATACAGCTAGGAATATTAAATGTACAACTAATGAATGACTAATCCTATAATCATACCAAACATAAGAGTCAACTATGACTCACTAATATTATCAACTAATATTGCTTACGTGAAACGCGACATGGAAACAATATAGATAATTTAAGCACGCCAAGTAATTCGCGCGGATGTTATGCACGCGGTTTTGACGCGTGGTGACTCCTTAGTTGTTGATGAGAAACGTGTCATGTATCTAATGGAAGATGCTTGTGCGCTGAAAGACCATTTTCGTAAAATACAAATGTGCGTTCAATTTCGTAAAATACAGTCATAAAGGGTTCATGCAAGTCTTTTTTATCTTAAGCATATACCCAAACACTCCTTAATTAATAATGTCAAAGATTTCTAATATAATATAGTTATTTACTTATTTTTCAATAGCACTGGCAAGTAGCTAGGACCCTGTCAAGTGAAAATAAGAGGCATGGTTAAATAAACTTAGCTTTTGTATTGTTTGAGGGGTTATCTATTCTACACACTCATTACTTTACTACATTGTCAATGGTAATAGAATTTCAAATTTCTGTTCGAGCAATACAAAAGCCAAGAACAGATCATATAACTCCCACGAAAAAGAATAAAGTCTGCAATCACAATTTTCCCCAAATTGGAAAGTTATAATGCTTTATGATGGTGACTGTCCACTTTGAATGTGTGAGGTATATAGAAAACCACCATCTGCCGATTCTTACACTAGACTAGTTTGGAATGCTAGCTGGTGCTGTAATCTATTTTGTTGTTAGGTTAACATGCTAAAGGAAAGAAATAAAGACTACAATGCGATCAACTTAGTTGATATAAGCTCAGAAGATTATTCACCTGAGGATAATCTTGGGATGGACTATGAAATATGTTAGTAAACATCCTGATCAATTTTTATGGGACTCGGTGCTATTCCTATAATATTATGCAATTTTACTTACATTAACACCTTTAAACATTCTTAGGCCATGAGAAAACTTCATGCAATCTTGTCTGATGGCACTGTAGTCACTAATGTCATGGTATTATCTTCCTCTTGCATCTTTAAATCATAAGCTATTATCTAGTTGTTTTCGGGTCTTCATATTTTGATGTTATCAAATAATATCACCAGTGTTACAAATAGTTACACACTCTGCAAGTTTATGGGGCTTAGAACTTAAAACAAAGTTCTGATACAATATATTATTTGCCTATAATATCTCAATCTATGAAGCAGTTGGTCTGGGATGGATATATTCAATCACAATATATGAGCCTGTAACTTGTCGCACCAAATCTCAACTGTCATGCTTATATTCGCAATACTACTTGATTATCATGTGATGGGTGTTGACCATTTGGTTCTAAACATGTTATGAATAGGTCGCAACAATAGCCGATGTTGTGTATGGTGTGTGGGCTAAATACCATCTTTAAGTCAGGGGCGGACGCATGTAGAGAAGAGGGGGTGCAACTGCCCCCCACAGTTTCTTTAATAATGTAAGGTTAATTTTTGTACTTAATTTGTGTGCCCTCCACTAGAAACTGAAAGTGCCCTCCATTGGAAGTTGGTTGGAGAAAAAGAAGAAATAAATAGCTTGGTGAAGAAGATGACATAAGTTTGAGATTAATAAGTTAAAACAAAAAGAGCAATGCTATGTCCACACCATATTTACAAAAAAGTTTCCACATCATGATGTGCCAACATCTTTTGTCAAATCAAAACAATTGTGAAAAAGCAAGGACCTTATTTGATTGGACAAATGATGTTGCCACATCATGGTGTGAATTTTTTTTTGTAAATATGGTGTGGACATAGCATTACTCAAACAAAAAAGTATGTTAAAGATACAAAGTGTCTTGAAATATGTGAACATTGACTAAATATTTTTACATTTTCTTATTTTTTAACTTCTCTTTTTCCCACTTCCAAATAGTAGTTTATTTTTGCTAAAAATTGTATAGTTTGTCCATTTTTTATTTCGTTGCTATTGTTAAAAAAAAATTGTCCCCCACAATTCAAATTCCTAGTTCCGTCACTGCTTCAAGTGATAGGTTCGTCAACTAGTGGAATACGTATGTAAATTGGTTTCTCTTTTACATATTTGCAGGACTGATTAACCATTATTGATATTAGGTCCACACCATTAGAAGAGATAATGGAGGCTAGAAAGAAAAAGGTTCAAATTATACTTTGATAGGCAAGAGGAGGAACCAGATACAAGCTCATTGGACTCGACTCAAAGTCAGCAGGCCTGGGTCAACTTGATCCAATGGGATCCCATGATGTCTTAGCTATTTTTATTTTTCCTTTATTTTATTTTATTTTATTTAGTCAATTTTCTTATTCCCAAAAGTGTAGGAAACGTGGGTAGGTTTTGCTTTGGCAGTTATTTTCTTTCTTCATTATGTACTGGAAAATAGGAAACGAAAGACACTTTTGAATTTTCCAAAGATAACAATTATTCTTTGCATTCAGAGGGTATTTTGCTCCATTGCTATCCTAATTTAAGGCAGGAATTGGGAGGTTGTCGAAACCCAAAATCACCTTCACTTTACCATTTGAACAAGAAATAAAGATAAGAAGATGATAAGAAGAATTTTAGAGAGAGGTTGGAGAGAATTTTAGAGAGAGAAAAACAAGAGTTGGTTAATTCATACAAGTGAAAAATAACAAATGAGAATCAACACCATTTTCCATAGTAGAAAATGGTATATATACCCTAATGAGCCATGGGCTTTCTAGGTGTGATGGGCTTGGGATTGACTTGGGCTTAGGCTCATTACACATACAATATTAGATTACTAAATAAGCCCTTTTACCCGTCTAGCCTATTATAACATATAATTAATTAAGTGACCGAGACCTAATATAATGAACGAACTTCCTTGTTCGACTCAATATTTTGAGGCTAACATTCTCTCATTTTCAATATACAAGTTTTCTCTCTTTACTTTCTCTCACTAGAAGCAACCCTCCACTCTTTTCACTCTTTAGACTTCTTTCATATTTGTTGTATGTTTAGATAAATCATTGTTTCTACAATTAGTATAAAGAGCCATGGGGTGATTAGCTTGGTTTTGTGTGCGTGTTTAGTTCATGTTTTTCTTGTCCGCTTGGTTCGAACCATACAAAGAGTATTCACTCTTTTGTGGGTTTAAAACAATAAAGATCTTTACTTTCTCATTATAGTATAATAGTATTACCTAGTTGTACAAGCTAAACCTTGAAAAATCATAAAAATTTTCATTTTTTTTAGTTTTTTTGGTTCGAAATCTGGTTTTGTGTCCAAAATCTTGATTTGAAAATTTTTGTGTTAAAAATCTCAAAGCTTGTATTTTTTAGGTTCTACTAGTCTTAAATAAGTAAGAAGTAAAAGAAAAATCGAGTAAAAACATCAAAAAGTGTGTCTTTAAGTAATTTGAAAAATTTTGTTTCATAATCAGGCGAATAAAACAGGAGAGTTAAACAGGCGATTTAAACAGGCAAATTACTCAGTCTATTTAGGCGATTTAATCATCTGTCTAAAGGCGAATTAATCACTGTCCTTGTAGGCGAATTAATCAGTTTCCTTAAAGAGATTTAATCATTGTCTTTAAGGTAAATTAATCACAATCCTAAAGGAGAATTAAACAAGGCGATTTAATCAGTTCAAAAGGTGAATTAATCAGGCGAATTAATCACTTTGTTTTAGGCGATGTAAACACTTGGGTTTGAAGGTGAATTAAACAAGGCGATTTAAGCAGGCGAATTAATCAATCTCTTTAGGCGATTTAATCACTTTGGTTTAGGTGAATTAATCATGTGTCTCGAGGAGATTTAATCATTTTCTTGGTTGAATTATACGGTTTATTTCTTTGATTTGTAAAATCCAGTGAAATATTAACTTATTTTCCCTGTTTTGTCAAGAATTGTAAAATCCCGTGTATTCATAAGACTCAATCACTTAATCAAACATCACTTTAACACAACAACCTCTAATTACTGATCGACCAACAAGTTATCTTTTCACATAACAATTCAAGATGACTACTTTAGCAGAACATATAATTGTAGCTGGAGCTGAGAACCGTCCTTCAATGCTTGAGAAAACAATGTACGATTCATGGGCAATTCGTATACATATATTCATCAAAGGGAACAAGCATGGTAGGATGATGCTTGATTCAATCGATAATGGTCTATTGGTTTACCCAACTGTTGAAGAAGATGGGCAGACTAGACTTAAGAAATACTCCGAACTTACTAAAGCTCAACAACTTCAAGATGATTGTGATGTTCAAGCAACTAATATC
>BQNB010132752.1:4088-18574 GCA_026074375.1 Tanacetum coccineum
ATATGTATATGTATATGTATATGTATATGTATATGTATATGTATATGTATATGTATATGTATATATGTATATGTATATGTATATATATATATATATATATATATATATATATATATATATATATATATATATATATATATATATATATATGTATATGTATATGTATGTATATATGTATATATGTATATATATATATATGTATATGTATATATATGTATCTATGTATATATATGTATGTATGTATATATATGTATGTATGTATATAGTAGGGATACAGTGAGAAGTTAATTAAAATAAGAAGTTGTGAGAAGTGACTAAAATCACACATTTGAGATGCAACGACTTGCATTAGATGCATTTATATTAATTTATATGCACCATTTGAAGTTTCGAAAGTTAATTTGATGTGTAGATGGTGCAAATTGATTTTCATGATTTCGACACATGTAGAGGAACAAAAAAAATCATAAAATGCATCTAATATACGTATATGCATCTAATTAAAAGTTAGAAAACACATTATGATGCATTATAATGCATCTAAGATTATAGAGATGCATCTAATTTAAGTCGGTGCATCTCGGATATGTGGTTATAGTTACTTCTTATCTTTTTTATTTTTAGAAAACTTTTCTTTTGATTCTAACTATATATATATATATATATATTGTAGAATGAAGGTTAGTGTAGAAAGGATAAAAAGGACTTTTGATGATGCATTTTGATAATGGATGACATCACATGGTGTTTTAATTAATATGTTGAAGTTAATAACATAAGTCCTCATTAATGAACATAAATGTGGTAAATAAATTCATGGTTTTTTAACAATTTCAAACGATATTTTTCTTCATCTTTCTAGTTTACTACCATTAAATTCATCATTATTACATTTATAGTGACACATTAATTTTTTTGATGATAAATAGTGACACACAAATTTCTTTTGACACATTTGTAATGTCACACTAATTTTGTTGATACTTATATACTCACACACTAAATTTTTTAGTACATATGTAGTGACACACCAAAAATTATAGATCATCTTAGTGACACACTATGTTGACCATACTAATTTTTTGGATACATTCGTAATGACACACTAATTTCATGACACATTTTGAGTGACAAAGAAAATCTTTTGACACAATTGATGATGAAGATTTATTACAATTAATGATAGTCTTTTATTAGAAATAATGATGTGTTTCAATAAATATTCTAAAATTAATAACATAAGACTTTTTATCTTTTCTATCATAATATACTTTTCATTTGAACCAATCTATATATATATAAAGTTTGGTTCAAATCAAAAGTGTTTTTTAATAAAAAAGATAAAAAGTTTAAAAATGTAACATATGTCATATAATCTAAAAAGGATATTCTTAGTATTTGACACTTCTCTTTTAATTGCTCATTTAAGCCTTTTTAATACCTTCTTTTAAGTTTTTTTTTTTTTTGCCATTGACGTCACTTTTATTCTATACAAATTTGCATGTCATTTTGCTTTCTGTGTAATTCGATGTCAGTAATCATGTAAAGGTTTGCATGTTACTTTTTCGTGTGTAATTACATATGCCTCTTTTTATGCCTAATTGTTGTAAGTTTTTTTTACTTATAATCACATTAAAATGAGTTTTACGCTTGAAAAACTTGAATCAAAGTGAAAAAATCTATCATTTTTGAAAACCTTCTCAATCTTCTCAAAATAAAAACTTTCTCAATCGATTCGGATTTTATATATATATATAGATGAATTCTATATAAAACCTCATCTCTATAGAAAAACCTAAAAAACTAAACTACAACCCCCCATACCTTTCAAAGGGGCCGTGCGCCAAAAATGGCTCACAAACTTGACATCGCGATCTGAAGTTAGTCTATGGAATCCCATGGAGTTTAACAATTTCAGAAAAATACAACCTAGAAATTTGGCTCGCATCATATGTTTTCGAACAAGGTATGAAATGAGCCATTTTAGAAAACCTGTCAACAACTACCATAATCGAAACCTTTTGTCTTTGGGTTTGAGGTAAACCCATAATGAAATCTAAACTAATGTCTTCCCATGGAGCCTCGGGTACGGGTAACAAAGTGTATAAACCGGCGTTGGTATGGTGGGACTTGGCAACATGACAAACCCGACATTGTGCAATGATTCGTGAAACATCTCGCTCTATTTTGGGACAATAAAATTAACCACGGATTAAGTCCAATGTCTTGTCTCTCCCGAAGTGACCCGCAAGACCCCCCGCATGACTCTCTAAAATAATTGAATCCCGTAATGAACTCAGAGGTACACATAAGCGAGCACCCTTAAAGAGGTATCCGTCATGTTTTGAAAAATCTTGAAAAGGCTCATTGTGACACTGGTTCCAAATATTCATAAAGTTTGGATCATCTTGGTATAATTCTCAAAAAAGTATCAATATCCACATACCTGAACATTTCATGTAAGTAGTGAGAACATGTCATCGATTTAGAGCATCAGCAACGGTATTTGATGTACCTGCTTTATGCCTAATGACGAATGAATAAGCTTGTAGGAATTCAACCCATTTGGCATGACGAGGTTTTAGCTTATGTTGTCCATTGATATATTTCAGAGCTTCGTGATCGAAAGAAAGGATAAACTCATTAGACAATAAGTAATGACGTCAATATTCCAAACTTCATACAATGGCATAAAATTCCTTGTCATATGTAGAATATTTATGACGTGCTTCATTAAACTTCTCGCTAAACAAAGCTATTGGTTTTTGATTTTGGCTTAGCACACCGCCTATACCGAGTCCAGAAGCATCACATTCAACTTGAAACACGTCATCAAAATTCGGAAGAGCTAAAACCGAGGCTTGTGTAACCCTTTGTTTTAACTCTTCAAATGCGTCTCCTGCTTCTTTAGTCCACTGAAATTTTCCACCTTTCATGCATTCTGTCAAAGGGGCAATAATACTACTAAAGTTTTGAATGAAACGACGGTAAAAAGATGCCAACCCATGAAAACTACGAATATCATGAATCGTAGTGGGTGTAGGCCATCTTGTAATCGCTTCAACTTTTGCATTGTCCATACGTATCCCTTCACCTGAAACTAAGTAGCCAAGGAAGATAATCTCGCGAGTATGAAAGTGACACTTTTTCCCATTTGCATACAATTTTTGTTCTCGCAGAATTGAAAAAACTTGTCGAAGGTGTAACAAATGTTGCTCGGTGTCCTTGCTAAAAACCAAAATGTCATCAAAATAACTACAACAAAAAACGACCAATAAAACGTTTAAAAACTTGGTTCATAAGACGCATGAAAGTGCTCGGTGCATTTGATAACCCAAATGGCATCACCATCCATTCATATAAGCCATCACGTGTCTTGAAGCGGTTTTTCATTCATCTCCTGGACGCATGCGGATTTGATGGTACCCACTTCGCAAGTCGATCTTCGAAAAAACCGTTGACCCATGTAATTGATCAATCAAGTCATCGAATCGTGGAATGGGAAAATGATATTTAACTATTATTTTGTTGACCGCATCTAGCTTCGATGCACATACAAAAATCCCTACCATGTATTCGGACTGGACAAAGATGGTACAACACATGGCTCCATACTCTCGCGTAGTCCTTTTTCCAGTAAGTTTGTTTAACAATTTCGATGTAGATTCTTCAAATTCTTTTGGGTTCATGCGATAAGCTAGTTTGTTAGGAATAATTGAACCCGGTAAAAATTCGATGCAATGTTGTATTTCCCTCATAAGTGGCAACCCCGATCGAATACTTTTAGGAAAGACATCCCAAAACTCATCTAGCAGGGTGGATACCACTTTGGATTGGAATGGGCAATATCATTTGCTTCGCAACTACTAAAGTAAAATGACAGAATGTGGGATTAAGTTTTGTTAACCCCATGAATTAAGATTTTGTAAGTACTAGTGCATCAGAAGGGTTTTGTCTTGTGTCAAGTGGTGCTAGCATGATATTTATTCCATCTTTCTTAAAACTATACGTATTGCGAAACCCGTTGTGTTTGGTTCTTCGATCATATTGCCAAGGTCTTCCCAACAAAATGTGACATGCATCCATGGGAATTACTTCGCACCATACTTCATCATTATATTTCTTTCCAATCGAAAAGTGAACTAGACAACGTTTACTAACCTTGACGACGTTTCTTTTTTTAGCCATGTAAGTTGGTACGGTTCTGGATGGTCTTGAGTGTCGAGACCTAGTTTCTCAACCATGCTTGTTGCCACCATGTTTTTGCAGCTTCCCCCATCAATGATTACACTACATAAGTTACTTTAGTTTGATACATTTTGGTTCGAAATATATTATTTCGCAACCATGATGCATCATCAACAGCTTTGTCACCACCACGTTGTGTTATTAATGCCTCACCAGAATCTGGATAAAAGTCCTCATCATCATCATTTGTTTCTTTATCATCGTAAGTATCGTAGACAGGTGTTGGTGTATCTTCAACTAAACTCACTAATTGTTTGTTTGGGCAGTCCCTTTTGAGATGGCCCAATCCTTGGCATTTAAAACATCGAATGACACTTTGGGGTGCTGAAGCGCTGGGGTTCAGGTTTTAGCGAGGTTTGGTCTTAACGGGCGTTGGTTGAGGTGAAACGACATGAAGGGGTTACTCTATAAAAAAAAAAGAAAAAAAAAAAGGTAAAGAAAAAAAAAAGACTTGCTGTAGACCATGTTGGATTTTAACATCTATTAACAATTAACATATCACATTACGCACGGAAAGATCAAACACGTAAAGAATCATGTAATTAACAAAAGATTGAAGTGTAAGACCTTTTGCAAGAAACGAATACACGATAAAGATAGGTTAACATTAACACCGTCTTCAATATACGCATGTGTATAATACCACGCGAAACCACCAAGATCAAAAGTATGATCTCTCTAATTTCCACACATAATACTTGTCTAGTAAACAATGTGTATGCAGTACTAATAGGTGATTTAAACAAACGATCTCTATGTCTTGATCCAATCAACACACGAACAGCCTTCTTAGATTAAATCACAAAACCAAACACATTAAAGGTTGTTTGTATGATCACACGACAAGGAGGAGGAGAAAACCAACACCCTTTGTGGGTTTGGCCGGCCGAATAACAAGAGAGACAAGGGAGAGATTTTTGGGTTTCAAGTTCTATTTTCAAACACCCTTGGTCCTCCTTTTATAGCCCTCATAGACTTGGTTGGATAACTAGCAATCTCCTCCCAAATGGAAGGAGATATTTGGCCATTAAGGAAAAAGGGGACAAGACCAAATCTTTTTCCTTTTTCTCCCGATTCTGCATATCAGTCTTTTTAACTATTAATGACTGATATTTTATTCTTGTTAAACATTTAACCATCGTTTGTTTAAACATTAATTAATATATTACATTAATATATTAAATACATTGTTTTACATATTAATGTGTACGTCCCCTTAGGCTCGAATAATTTCTAGACATATATAATTTATATTTGTTCATATTCCAACAGTTCTCACTTGACAGTGAGTAAATTAATAATAACATTGAAAGCATCTAGCACACGCCAAGCTCCCAGAAACATCCGAGTGTGGTTTCTCAAAACACGAACAAAATGATTTTTGAATTTACAATCCCTTTGCTTCCGATACCGTGTTAAAAATGGATATGGATCAAGGTCATTCCATTGTTAAACGATTCTGTTTCTCGTATATGTAACTAATCAAGATTACCAAAAATCAATGAGACACATCTTCATGAGTTTTCGGGTACGGCCATGCACACATCTGATTAATTCTATGAGGGGCCCAGTGGCATCATTCTTCAACCTTTGAAGGAATAAATTATATATTGACTACAAGTGCCTAGTCATCATGTTTTAAAATCACTTCTGAAATAGTCCTTATTAGTTATCCATATTTCAGGATAACTTAGAGCTAGATTCAAGAAGATTATTCCACAAAAAAGACCTACTTGCATCTCAAGTCTAAGGATTTTGTAAATAAAATCACTTACAAGGTTTACTTGATGACGACGATCCATAAAGTAATATCCTTGTGTTAGGGAAATCCAATATTCATCTTATGAATATCATGTGAGTTTGGTGGACACATCCTTAATATCAACAATATCACCAATCACTCAGAATTGTCTTAATTTAAAAATATTTCCATATTGTTAACCGACAACGGATTAATTTAGAATAATAACTATTATTATTCACGGATTTAAACATGCAAAATAGGACACAATTTAAGATAAAAAAATAACAAATACCAAGTATCATTATCATAAAATAAATTGTTTAAACATCCCTTATCCAAATACTAAACACAGATCTACATGAAACTACTAGCTAAACGAAGTCCCATGCTCCTAGCATGTTGAGTAAGCTTTCCTTTAGGTAAAGCCTTCGTAAAAGGGGATCAGCCAGATTGTCCAACTTATGAACTTTAAGAATCTTATTTTTGCGAAATTGCATTGCACTCATGACATAATGAATATCTCCTATGTGGTGGTCTGGTGCCTTTCTGAACTCCCGGTTCGTTGGCAAAATGAAGTGCGGCTGAATTATCATAAAACATCCCAATAGGCTCGTTTATTGTTGGTACTATACCAAGCCCTGAAATAAACTTCCTAATCCAAACAGCTTCCATCGCAGCTTTCGAAGCAGCTATGTATTCAGCTCTATAGCGATACATTGTTAAGTATTACATTTGCTTGGAGCTTTTCCAGTCCACTGCGCGTCCATTTAAAATGAAGACATATCCTGTTTGAGATTTTGTATCATCTCTATCAGTTTCAAATCCAGCATCACAATAGCTTTCAACTCGAAGTTCAGCTTCCGGATTTCCACCATAAACTAAGAACATATCTTTAGTATTTCTTAAATACTTAAGAATATTTTTCACAGCAGTCCAGTGACATTCACCAGGATTCTGTTGAAACCGGCTGGTAATATTTTGCGCGAACACAACATCAGGTCTAGTGCATCTTACAGCATACATAATGGATCCCACAGCTGAAGCATAAGGTACATTTTGCATACGCTTCACCTCTTCAGGTGTTGAAGCACCTTGTGTTTTGTTTAAGTCAAATCTTTCTTGCATGGGGATATGACCATGTTTGGAATTATCCATTCTATATCTCTTTAAGATCTTATCCATGTAAGCATTTTAACTAAGTACAAGCAATCGCTTTGACCTATCTCTATAGATTTTGATTCCAGAGAATAAATTCTGCTTCCCCAAATCTTCATAGCAAAACACTACCCAAGATAATCTTTTAACATTTATAAAACTTTGAATGTGATTTCCCCATGATGATTATGCAACAACATATAAGATGAGGAAGTAACATTACTCCTACTAGCCTTTTGATATACACATGGCTCATCAAGATTTTTGAGAAAATCCAAACCTTTTGATTTCCTCATCAAATCTTTTATTCTAACAGCTTCTTGTGCTTGCTTAAGACATAAAGGGATCTTTGAAGCTTGCATACTTTTCTAGGATGATTAGGATCAACAAAACCTTCAGGTTGTACCATATAAATGTCTTCATCAAGATAACCTTTGAGAAAGGCATTTTTTATATCCATTTGTCCCCCCCATACCATAATCCCAAAATAGTATGCCGCTATAGATATGAGAATCCTAATAGCTCTAATGTCAGCGACGGGTGAGAACGTTTCTTCATAATCAACCCCGTAGAGTTGAGTATAACCCTTTGCTACAAGACGAGCTTTATAGGTGTGTACAATACCATCCATGTCAGTCTTTTTCTTAAAAATCCACTTACTCCCAATAGTCTTATAGCCAGGAGGAAGATCGACCAGGACCCATACCATATTGTCCATCATGGATTGTATTTCCGCATTCCATAGCGTCTAATCCTCTTATTAGATTTAAATTCTAACAGTCTCGGCTTTATAGCTGGTGGGTTTATTAAGATCCCCTAGACTATGCTCCTCCGCCTCTACATTTAGACATAAACGACTTGGAGCTCGACGTGTCCTTTCAGACCTACGAATCAGAATCTCTTCGTCTTGAGGTGGTTCAAAACCTTTAACCTCCATAGGAATTTCGCTAGTGATTTCAGAAGGTGATGTATCTTCATCTTTAATTTCTTCAAGATCTATGGCCCTCCCACTGACTTCTTGAGTTATGAGATGTTTCTCAAAGAACTCAGCATACCTCGCAACAACTATTTTGTTTTCATGTAGGAAGTAAAAATAGTAACCCATCATTTCCTTTGGGTATCCAATAAAGATACACTAAACAGATCTTTGTTGGAGTTTGTCAGGCGTATCCCGCTTCACAAGCGCCTCACATCCCCAGACCTTTAAGTAAGACAGATTAGGAACTTTTCCATACCATAGTTCATATGGAGTCTTATCAACCTTCTTGGTTGGAACCATATTGAGAATGCGTGTTGCAGACTCTAGAGCATAATCCCACAAGGATAACGGCAGAGTAGTAAGATTTATCATGGATCGAACCATATCTAATAAAGTACGGTTTCTCCTCTCAGACACTCCATTGTGTTGTGGTGTGTATGGAGGAGTAAGCTGTTGAACAATTCCGTTAGCTTTTAGATAATCTTTAAACTCTTGGCTTATATATTCGCCACCCCGATCTGATCGTATTGCCTTAATGGTCTTCCCGAGTTGATTTTCAACTTCATTTTTAAACACTTTGAACGTTTCAAAGACCTCATGTTTATGTTTAAGAAGATAAACATAACCATAACGACTATAATCATCTGTGAATGTAATGAAGTAGCTAGCACCTTGTCTTGACACATGTCTAAGTGGACCACACACATCAGTATGTATTATTCCAAGAAGATCAGTCGCCCTTTCGGGACGATGTGGAAACGATTTCCTAGTCATCTTGCCCGATAAACAAGATACACATTGATCAAATGACTCATCATCTGTTGATTTTAAAAGCCCTTCTTGTTGTAGCTTTTCAATACGTTTCTTACTTATATGAGCAAAATGGCAGTGCCATAGATAAGTAGAGTCCAAATTATGTTTGGCTCTTTTAGCGCTAACATTATAAATAGAATTAACATTTGGTACAAGATCATGCATATCAATTTCATAAATACCATTACTGGGAATAGCATTAAAATAAAACACTTTGTTCTTAGAAACTGAAATTCCAAAATCCATAAAACACTAGACAAATCCATTTTCTACCAAACAGTGAATTGAAATAACACCTCTAGTTATAGAATGTGCATAATGACAATTGTCTAAACAAATCACAAGGCCATTAGGCAAAACTAAGTCATAACTTCTACTTGTGCACGAACACCATTGCCCATGTACAAATATAGTGCTCCTTATTTCAGCTTCTTTGCTTCTCTAAATCCCTGTTTTGTAATACAAATGTGAGTACCACAATTGGTGTCATACACTCAGGATTTATTAGTGAAAGCAAATAATTCTATTGCGAAGATACCTAAAGAACTGGCAGAGCCAACTTGTTTCTTTTTCTTTAATAACTCAGAAAGATACACATGATAATTCCTCTTCCAATGACCCACCTCCTTACAGAGGTGGCAGGTGTCATCCTTAGCTAGGTGCTCTTTAGTAGAAGATTTAAGGTTTTTAGGCTTAGGGATATAACTTGTTTATCATTTCCTTTGCCATTAGCTTTACCCTTGCCTTTAGCTTAAAGCTATTTCTTTTTGGCCTTTTGGATTTTACCACATTTAATCATCATTACTTGTGATGTTTCAGCCTTTTTAGGTAAACCTTTTTCATACTCAATGAGCATAACATGTAGTTCACCAATCGTCTTCCCTATATTATGCATATTGTAATTTCTTACAAATCCCGCAAAATCTTTAGTAAGGCTATTTAAGATAAGACCAACTATAATATCTTATAATATCTTGTGGTAGCATATAGCCAAGACGTTCCTGTTGATATACATATCCTTTCATCTGTATGACATATGCGGCAACTGGTTTACCCTCCTCTTGTTTGCAAGCATGAAAAGTTTGGATTAGGTCAAACCTCTCCACTTCATCTTGTTTTTCAAACATTGCTTTAAGCTCTTTTATCATGTCATATGGTGAGGAGTTTTCAAATTTGTCTATGAAGCTCAGGAGTCATACTATCGAGTATAAGACAAGCAACCTCATTATATGCATCATAAAGCATTCTATTATGACAACACTTGTGCATCGGAATCAGCAGCAGGAGCCGCGGGTAAAGGTTGTTCAATGGCAAACTATCAAGACTAACTTAAGTTGACGAAACCACTCATTGAAATTATTTCCAGAAAGTTTTTCTCTTTCAAACATCGACCTGAAAGCCGAATAGTTTATGTTTTGAACAGGTTGTGCCATCTATAAAACATAATTAAAGTTTAAGAATTAGTATTTTCAATAATACTCCTTGAAGAAAATTAACTACCCATGTTTAATCAAATAAACAATAAATTTTCTAAAGGCTAGGACCCTACTTGACATACCACCACCACATCAGTTGATCTGCTAGTGATGGTGTATTCAAAAGGTAATTGACGATCAATAATTGCCGCCGGTGCAATTCCTAAACCATATGGGACTTACTTTATTACAATAATATTCTAGTGAGCATTTTTATCCTATCTATGCCTCGAGTTTAAGGTCTCACCAATAAACCGATTAAGTCGTCCAATCAAAAACTGTGATTATGTAACACTAATGTCTCACGAAAAAATGTATAATCACCTTGGGATTACGATCTACATACGTCTCACACATAGTAAAAAGCATCTACAAGTGTTTTTACAAATTGGATGGCAATAACTTATTTAAAAGGGTATGATTATTTGTCGTGGCAAATATGTACTAAGAAGCATGCATTCATCTTCGTATCATATATTTTAATAAAAACTTTACTCAATTAAGTTATTTATTACGGTATCACATATTTTCTATGTATAAATAGTGTTACCTTTTAAATTGATAATTCAACGTGTTTTCAAATATAAATACTTTATATTTTATCGCAGGAAAAGATTAAAGAATGGTTAAAAACCATTCAAACACTAGACCATTTGCGACTTTCTAAATAGTATGCAAGGTAAGGATACTATAATGTAGTCACGTATTATAGGGTAATGGTATCTACAAGACCGAAGTCTTGATGAGTCTCCCCGAACCTTATCCTTGCAACTAAGTAGTACTTTTGCAAATTACGTCATTGATAAAATAAAACTTTAATTTGGAAAATACATTATGAACTATAAATAGTCTATAATAAATCTGATTTCATAATAATTAGTCATGTTTATATTTATTTTCGAAAAAACCCTTTTATTTTCTCACAAGTCAAACTTAAAATAAAACAATATAAACACAAAACTAATTCACATAACAATTATTTAAAAAATAGCACTTAACAATTAAGCTATGCAAATATCAAGATATGCTCCTAATTATCTAATAATTTAAAACATGCATATATTCATATAAGGCTCCTTTGTCCTATAAACTATGGCCACATCCATCGACATAATCGATTGTGTAAGCCATATACAAATACATACCACATAGCACATAAATTTAATCATCTTTAAGGCCCCTTAAGGCATAGCTAAGGTCTTCCTTATCTTTTAAAGTCGTGGATCGAAACCACATAAACTTAATGTCTATGTTTTTAATTCTTGATCATCATATTTGCATAAAAATTCTTTAACAATTAACAAGATTCATATCAAATATCCCTCCATGATAAATTGCATGAATTTATCATGGATGACTAATTAACAATTAATTAAAACATAAAACCGATCAATTTACAATTAAACATATCAAGTTTTATCCATAAAATTGCATACAATCTAGAATTCATCTAATTAATTTTATAACCAATAAAGATTGCATCTTGATGCACAAAGATCGAATCTTGATGCATAAAACGCCTAAAGGGCTTAAAAAATTAATCAAGAACCTTAATTTTGTATAATTTTATTTACTTGTAATTACAAATTCTACACGTTGGCTCGTGATGCTACTGTTGGGATTTTTGATCTAATTTAACAATTAAACATATCACGAGTACGCAGCGGAAAGATCAAACACGTATAGAACTTTATAATTAACAAGGGATTGAAGATGTGTACCTTTTAGCAATTAACGAAACCACCGTCTTCAATATACGCGTATGTATAACACCACGCTAAACCACCAAGGATCAAAATTATAATCCCTCTAAGTTTGCACACACAATACGTTCTTAGCAAACAATTAAATATGATAGTACTAGTAGTGATAAGCTTAAAACCAAACAAGTAAAAGTAAACCAAAACCCTTTTGTTGGAGTTGATCGCACAGGGAACAAAACAAGAAAAGTAACTATTAGTTTTCGTAGGATAGGATTGGATCACCTAATGAACAAAAAGTTCATTATATATAGTGTAAATAACTTTCCATGCAAGTTTATCTAATCCTAAAACCCTTAGGATACTAAGGTCGGTCATCCAAAGTAAAAAAGGAAGAATTCCTTAACTTTCCATTTATTTTGTTTTGCATAAAAGGCCTTCTAGTTAACGTTTAACTACTGTTAGCAACTCCCGTTAAATAAATAATTATTTAACTCTCGTTTTAGCTTTATCACTAAATATATTACATTTAATATATTTATTATAATTGTTTTACGTATTAACGTGTGTGTCCTCGTAGGCTCGAATAAAATTCCCGGACATGTTTTATTTATCGTGTACATAATTCTACAACTCCCACTTGGACATGTATAAATAAAACAATAACATTGGTAAGCGCCTAGCAACACGCCAATGCTCCCAGAAATATTCGAGTGTGGTTTCATAAACACACGAACAACAGTTTTTGCTGTTGTATAAAACATCAAATGTATATTTTAAACATTTTAGGTAGTATGGTAATTTGAGTCCCTGTACTTTTAGATGTTAATACTTGAGATGAAAAAGAAAGAACACGCAGTGACCAAAAATTTCGTCATTCGACTATCCAACCCGAGGGGCAAACTAATTTTGTCACTATTTAACTAATGACAAAAATTACGTGATGTTATTTTTCTCTTCACTATATGGTCTTATTATACTATTACACATTTTAGATTTAAAACGACGTAGTTTTTGACTTATGGGCACTATTCATCTTAAGCACTGTAGCACTGCTACAGTGTTACAGTGCTACAGTGCTGGGCCAAAAAAGCTTAAAAAATTTGGTCCGGCCCAATTAGTTTTTTTTTTTTTAAATTGTTGGCACAAAATAAAGAGGAAAAAAATGTTACAAAAGTACTGACGCATTGACATAAAAAAATACACGCGGTAACATTTCCGAATTGACTTAAACATTATATACTATATTAAAGTTAAAACGCTGCCGTCGCAAAATTTTTTTTCTTTCTTTTTTGTAGGCAATGTAAGAAAAGCCGCTCGGCATAAAATAGAAAAAAAAAACTACAAAAATATTGACTTACTCAGATAAAAAAATACTCGCGACATGAGGCCCAACACATAAGCCCATATAAAAAAAACAAACTATTAAACATGAGACCGAAAAAATAAACCCGCACAAATAAAAAATAACGCTGCCGTTTTGGCAGCGTCGCTACAGTACCAGGCCCAATGGGCTCCCAATTTGGGCCGGCCCATTTGGCAATTTTTTTTTTTGTATTTATTCAGATAAAAAAATACTCGCGACATGAGGCCCAACACATAAGCCCATATAAAAAAACAAACTATTAAACATGAGACCGAAAAAATAAACCCGCACAAATAAAAAATAGAAAAGAATAAAAATAAAATTTTAACGCAAAAATTAACCTGCACTATTAAACGTGAGACCGAAAAAATAAACCCGCACAAAATACAATTAAAAAACGCCATGCAGTAACGCGCGATTCTCATTTAAAGCCCATGTTCCCATAAATTTATATTAAAAAAAAAACCCCGTATAGCAAAAAAAAAACCTTTAAACATAAGCCCTACACATAAGCCCATATAAGAAAAAAAACAAACTATTAAACATGAGGCCGAAAAAATAAAACCGCACAAAATAAAAAAACGCTTTGCTACAGTACCCGGCCCATTGGGCTCCCATTTGGCAATTTTTTTTTTGTAGGCAATGTAAAAATAACCGCTCGGCATAAAATAGGAAAAAAAAACAAAAATATTGACTTATTAAGATAAAAAAATACCCGCGACATGAGGCCCAACACATAAGCCCATATATAAAAAAACAAACTATTAAACATGAGACCGAAAAAATAAACCCGCACAAATAAAAAATAGAAAAGAATAAAAATAAAATTTTAACGCAAAAATTAACGCGCACTATTAAACATGAGCCTCACACGTAAGCCCATATAAGAAAAAAAAACAAACTATTAAACATGAGGCCGGAAAAATAAAACTACACAAAATAAAAATAATAAAAAATAATAATGCCTCGCAACTACGCGAAAAAAATTAACGACCCGCAGCAACGC
>BQNB010132753.1:0-10242 GCA_026074375.1 Tanacetum coccineum
AAAATCAAAAATCTTATATATATGCTTTCAAAAATTAAAAAAACGCTCTAAGTAAGGCAAATCCAACCGGATTGACTCTATAGCTAGCACAACCTAGTCCACTAAATTGTGAGAAGTATAAACCTTTAGAATATTTGGGTACCCACTTTTGGTTCCTAAGATAATTGATGCCTTTAGCTTGTTCAAGTTAAGGAGTGAGGAATCATATGTATCTATTACATCGTTATGGATGTGTATATGTGGTTTTGTCGCCTTTTCTGGAACAATGGTATTGGTTGATAATTATATTTGAGTAAGCCGGTATTGTGCTTGATCATCATTTACTAGACTGAAGCCAGATTAATCATATGTTATGAATCCCACAAGTTCCTGTTCTTGCAAGTGCTCCCTTTCGTGCTAAGTTGCTAAAATTCCTAAGTAAGAAGTTAAAGTTAAAAGATGAAGTTCTAGTTATTACAATCATGGTAAAAAAATCTAAAATAGTTCAAGAAATAAAGGCTTAAGTTTCGGCACATGAAGATTAGTATATGATCCCGCTTCAATATCAAGTTTCACCCTTCGGTCAGGTTTATTTGTCAAGTACAAGCCTATGGTAGCTGTTTAGACTATGTCTGTGCAAATCGAGTGTCTCAAAAAAAATATAAACCATGTCTGAGTGGCTGAGTGAATTTTAAAATGAAAAACATTTCCCTGTGAGGTGCTATGTTATATATCAATGCCTGAAAAGTTATCTAACCTGTAAACACTTGCAAAATCCAAATTTTCTCCACGTCACGATAAATGATTTCTATTTTTCTCGCTTTGATTGCTTGAGGGAAAGCAATAGCTAAGTGTGGAGGGATTTGATAACGCCTAAATTATACATGTTTTCGGTGGCGTTATTCATATATATTTAATCATTTCTCGTGAACTTTCGATACTTAATAGCATGAATTGCTTGAAGGTTCACTTGAAGACATCTCGAGGATTAACACAACAAAGATCGAGTATTTATACGCTAAAGAACACAACATACAAGAAATAAATAAAATTCAAGTTCTAAAGTGCAAACATGCGCCGCACTTATCAGTTGTGTGCCGCACTTCTCCTCAAGTCAAAAGTAATTAAAGGATAGACAAACTTTATCATTAACTCCATAAGTATGCCGCACTTACAACTTTGTGCGCCGCACTTCCTATCTGACTATGAAGAATTAATGAACACTTAAATGCTACTGCATTAACACCCTAAGTACGCCGCACTTACAACTTTGTGTGCCGCACTTCTTTAATAAACATTTATTACCCTCGCATTTAATCACTAAGTATGCCGCACTTACAACTTTGTGCGCCGCACTTTCACCCCTTACCTAGCCTATAAATAGGGGACAAATTTTGCACATTTCAACCATCCCTCATCTCACTAATCCATCTCATAATCATTCCTCCTTCACTCCTTCATAGAAACCTCACACACACTACTTTTCAAATCATCCACCAAGCATAAACACCATACCCTTTTGAAGATTCAAGATTAAACAACCAAGAATGAAGTAGAATATCATATTAGTAAATTGGAATAATGGAAATTCATTTTAACTCAAGCAATGTTATGAACCACTTAGCCATGAGAGGCTAAATCTCTCATGACTACTCGGTGATGTTATGATAATAAATAAGTGTTTGGTATGTCAAGCTTATGTTGCGATCCTATTATGTCTTATCTTGTTGGTTTTGCTTATCAATCTTAGATTATATAATCATATCGGTATAGGTTGAAAGACCCGTTATGATCTATGTGGTTTTTAAAGATTTGTTTATGGGCTTTTAACGTCTGTGTCGAGAAATCACTTTCGGATAAACTAATAAAACAAAATATGGCTTTGATATATTTAGCAACTAGATTATTTGAGTGGAACCAATATTTAGTCTAGTTAAATAATATTTCTATGGGTCTATTCAAGTTTTAATGTGTGAAAATGGTTTTAGCGAGAATCCTTTTTATAAGTTAAAGGTTCCATCTTCGAGGTCTTAATTATTTCCAACACTTATGAATTATTTTCAACTATCCGAGTAGTCATCTTTATTATCACTGGTAGAACAAAAGTTATTTTCAAAAAACTATTTAAGTCTATTTTCTTTCTGATTATTTAAACACTACTCAAATCCGTGTGGACGACCTGATCTTACCTAAAAAAATTATACTACATACGTGGGTTATACTTTTACCCGTGTGTTTCCCTATAAGAAAAATTGGTATTTTCAATTATTATAAATTTAAAGCTTTTGAAACACATCATGTGGGTTAGCCCGATCCACGTGGTTCCAAAGAAAGGAGGAATGACTGTAGTTTTAAATGACAATAACGAGTTAATTCCGTCTCGCACAGTTACAACATGGCGAGTGTGCATCGACTTTCGTAAACTTAATGATGCAACTCGAAAGGATCATTTCCCTCTTTCCTTTATTGATCAAATGTTAGAGCGTTTATGTGGGAATGAATATTACTGTTTTCTTGATGGTTTTTCAGGATTCTTCCAAATTTCGATAGCACCCGAAGATCAAGAAAAGACAACATTCACTTGTCCTTATGGGACTTTTGCTTACCGACGAATGTCGTTTGGATTATGCAACGCACCAGCTACTTTTCAAAGATGCATGATGACAATTTTCCATGACATGGTGGAAGACTTTATGGAAGTATTCATGGACGAATTCTCGATATTCGATAACTCTTTTGATTGTTGTCCAGCTAATTTAGATAGGATGCTTGCTAGATGTGAAGAAACCAACCTTGTGCTGAATTGGGAAAAATGTCATTTTATGATGAAGGAAGGGATTGTTTTAGGATACAAACTTTCTGGGGCTGGATTGAGGTTGATAGAGCTAAAATCGATGTGATAGCTAAATTGTCATACCCAACAAACATAAAAGGGGTGAGAAGCTTTCTAGGGCATGCTGGATTTTACCGAAGGTTCATAAAAGACTTTTCTATGATTTCTAAACCAATGACCCAGCTTTTAATGAAAGACGCGAAGTTTGATTTTTCTAATGATTGCAAAAAGGCATTTAACATTTGAAAGAAAAAAAACTATACCACTGCGCCTTATCATTAATATGCTCTTTGATTAGAACGTGCCCTTTGAATTAACGTGTGACGCTAGTGACTTCGCTGTTGGATCTGTGTTAGGACAACGAATAGACGGGAAATTTAAACCAATCTATTATGCCAACAAAAGTCTGAATAATGCCCGAGAGCATTACACCACCACTGAAAAAGAACTTCTTGCAGTTGTTTTCTCTTTTGATAAGTTTCGTCCATATCTTATCTTATCAAAGGCCATAGTCTATACTGATCATTCAGCTTTGAAGTATTTGTTCAGCAAACATGATGCCCAACCAAGGCTTATAAGGTGGGTTTTGCTTCTTCAAGGGTTTAACATCGAGATTAAGGATAAAAAAGGGGCAGAGAACTTAGCTGTGGATCATTTGTCGAGACTTGAGAAAAACATAAGATTTGGGAACATTCACTGAAGAGGAAATCGCTTGAACAAGTTTGCCGTAAGAAACATCTTATTGATATTGAAAACATAAAAGTTTAAATGAGGATGAACCATGGTACGCTGGTTATGTTAACTATATCGTTAGAAAGATTATGCCTCCAAATTGGACACCTGAAAAAATAAGAAGATTTTTCTCTCAAGAAAAAAATTATTTTTGGGATGAACCATATGCATTCAAGCTATGCACGGACAATGTAATGAGGCGATGCGTTACTGGAACGAAATCCTTGAAATCTTGGCACATTGTCATTCTGGACCAACTGGGGGTCGTCATAATGCATTAATTACTAGAAGGAAAGTCTATGAATCAAGATTGTTTTGGCCTAGCATCTTTAAAGATGCTAAAAATTACGTAATGAGATGTGACGCATGTCAGAGATCTGGAAACATATCATCAAGAAGTGAGATGCCTCAGAACAATATTCAGGTATGTGATGTGTTTGACATTACGATGGGGTTCTAGACTTTATAGACCTTTCCTGCGTCAAAGGGAAAACAATATTTATATTGGTAGCAGTGGTATTATGTATCAATAGGTCTGAAGTTCCAAGCACTTCCTACAAACGATGCTCGTGTTGTAATTAAGTTTTTAAGAAGGCTATTTGCAAGATTTGGAGTCCCTAAAGCTTTAATTAGTGATCGGGGGATACATTTTGTAACTCTCAACTAGAAAAAGCCTTGCAAAAGTATAGAGTAACACATAAGTTATCAACGACATATCACCCTCAATCTAATGGGCAAACCAAAGTGACCAATAGGGCTATTAAACGTATCTTGGAATGGGTCGGTTAGTATTATTCTCTTTTTTATGAAGATATTGGTCCCGAAAATCTCGACGATCCATTATGGGCCTTCAGAACCGCCTATAAAACACCTACTGAATGCACCCCTTTAGATTGGTTTATGGAAAAGCTTGTCACTTTCCTGTGGAAATCAAACATAAAGCATATTGGGCACTAAAATAATGTAATATAGATCTCACAGCTGCAGCAAAAAACCGTTTCATGGAACTTATTGAATTGATGGAATGTGAAGATGGAGCGTACGAAAACACCCGGATCTACAAGGAAAGAACTAAGAGATGGCACGACTCTAGGCTTCATGGGGATAAGAATTTCAAATTAGGAGACAAGGTATTGCTATTTAATTCTAGATTTAAGATTCATCTGGGTAAGCTCAAATCAAGGTGGTACGGGCCAAATGTGGTAAAGACTGTGTATCCGTATGGAACTGTGGAGATCATCGATAGAAACAAAATCAGCTTTAAAGTCAACGGACAAAGTGTGTTAAAGGAAGTTCACGATGGACATATTAATGCGGAAGATAATGAAGTAGTGTAATTCGAAGAAGATACAACGTGAAAGAAGCTGGAAGGAAAAAGTCTAACTTAAAGACTAGCTGAAAGAAAAGTGCTTCCCGGGAGACAACCCGGATTGTTATTTATTTTTATCGAGTTTGTCTTCCCAAACATCAATACACGTATCCGCTCCATACCATATGGCGTATTGAATTTTTGGACGTTATCAGTCCTTTATTTTTATGAACTTTAAACATTATTGCCAGTTCTGTCAATACGGCGTATTTGTGCACATGATACGGCGTATTCGACAGACTGACCCGTATTTAGATACTTTTTATAGGTTTCTCGATACGGCGTATTCCAATTTATGGATACGACGTATTGGTCTCCTGTATAGTTTATTTAGCTTATTTAATTACCTATAGATACCCAAGATAGGACTTTGCATGTTTTTCCTATATTTTGCACAGGACCTCACTGCATAGAAATCGACGATGTTGGTGAAGTATCTACAATCTGGAAATCTAGAAAGTTTGTTGAATCCTTGAAATCTCAAGACAGCTGTTTCAACACACAAATCTTATCTCACAAAATCAACTTAGAGAATCTACCGAGCAAAATATCAGAGGAGTTTCTTATTCTTATTCTTTTTAACTTCCCGTTTTTATTGTTTTACTATACATACGAGTGACGTTGTAATTAATTCATGTGGGGGGATGGAATTAAAATGTATACGTGTCCTCGTTTTCACATTTAAAATGTTAAATTATGCTCATATTAAAAAAATTCAACACTACTTTTGTAAATTACTTGTTACCAATAACCCGTACACGTAACCCTTATTAGATATTGTGTGGATTTTAACCTTATCCGTTTCCAAATGGTTACTTATATGCCTCAATAAAATATGAGTGTGCCTGTTTTGTGGATGTTGTAGGACTTTATGATCTTTGGCTCGATATATCTATTCGAGACCATAATAATGAGTACTATGGATTTAGATGGAGTAATTTGTTTATATTGGTAAATTTCTAGGATTACACCCAAAAAGCCTTTATATGTTATTTCATTAACTAACTACACTGGTTAGTTAAATCTTCATATAAACCCTTTGTTTACTTTCATCTTAAGAGTAAGATACCTCTGGAAAAACCAAAAGAGTCAATCCTTTAGGAATTACACCAGCTGTTCGTTTTGTTACACCTTTACACCTTAGCCTACCCTGTTAGATTAAGTCCATTATCAGTTGCTAGTTGCTTAAAGTCTAAAGTATGTATTTCCCTAGTATTGTGTCAATTTTCTTAGTGTTAATTTTTTTTGATCTTTGTTTACGGTTGGGGAAAGAATTTGCACATTGCAAATGGGAATGAATATAATAGTAGTCAAATCATGTATTTTTATAACCAACATAATTATATGGTACCCTTGAAGAACTGAAGAAATTATCTGAAGGAATGATTCCAGAGGTTATTAGGATTAATATGTGCTTAATTACAACATATTTTATACTATTTAAAATCGAGCCTATATGTACCAAAAACAGACAAAAAAATACCTTAAATATGTTTATTTTGCTTTGTATACTGTGCTGGTATCCGGTATCGAACAACTACATAAGACGAAAATCAAAGCCAAAATTCGACAACAATGAGACGGTTTGGAATGAGCTGAAAGTCAAGTCAAAGTCAAAAAGTAACGTCGAGATAGCTGAATCAGGAAAAATACAACTTGATTGGGGACCAAAATTGCCAAATCATAAAGTTTAAGAACTACAAGGGCTGAATTATTTGCAATTTAATTGAAATATAACTTTAGGGCGCTGTTTCTGCCCAAACCCCTAAAGTTATATGACACAAGGACCAACTATGTAACTAACATGTATAACCTAAGGGCCAAAACTGACGACTTCTTAAAGTTGTATTACCACAGGACAACTTTGCAATGAACTTATACTCCTTATAAGGACCATCTTGTCAACTCTCCAACGTATCCCCTGCTAAACAAAAACCTTTTCCGCCTTAAGCACAAAAACCCATTTTCCACTGTTCATCTCTTCCCTCCATTTAACCCTGAAACCCTGAAAAAATCAAGATCTAAAATCCCTAACTCTCACTCCACTTACCCCTTATTTTCAACCTTGGCAAAATCCATTGAAAGCGCAATAAGATTCAGGGTCAAGATTTTTGGAATTGGCCACAAAGAAGAATAGAGGGCTAGGATGGAGTTTGGTTTTCTCTCACAAGTCTAACACAACAAACACACAACAAAGAAACATCAGCAGCCTTTATAAAAAGAGACAAGAAGGGAAAGAAGAAAAAAAGGAGGAGTAGTTGTAATTTTTTTTTGTAATTTTTATATTTTCTTTCGTATGATTTTGGAAAGCTCAATACCTTTTGTTAGTACTAAAAAACTCTTGGAATTCAGTTGTTAAGATATTTAACGGTTTAATTTAAATTTCATCGTTTATCAAAATTCCTGTGTAGATCATTGTTTACTGTGCTATTATTCACATGACTTCTTATTGAGCTTTTTGGTTTATGAGGTTGAAATGGATTGGCTCATGGGTGAACATAAGCTGCTAAGGAGCCTTATAAGCTCTTGAAAACTTCTGTAATAGCAAAGGGCCAAGTTTTAAGGAATTTTTACCTAATAAGCTCTAATAAGCTCATTTGAGCTTATTCTTGTTCATAAGCTCAAATTCAGTCAAAAGTTTGTTTTAAATCATTCATTTACTCATTTAGTTCATTTCACATCAAAACATGGACACTTAAGGTAGTTTGATTCAAATTTGGAAGCTAAAGGAGTAATAAGCTTAATATTAGCTTATTGAGCTTTAAGCTCATTGGTTTAGAGGCTAAGGTACATATAGGTTTTAAATTGAGGTTACTCACTTAGAAAGAGTGACCTAAGGACAGAGACTTCAATTCACAGGTTTTACTTTTTTGTAGTATTTGATAGCTTAAAGCTTTTTTTATGTGCTTTATTCTGTTCAAATTAGCTTAGTTAATATAGATATGCAAATGTTTAAGCTAGTTGTAGTTAAAATCCATTAAGTACTCATTTTCTTTAATTCTGTCATTTAGTGATAAAAAGCCTAGCTGAGAAACTAGCTTATTTTTGTTAATAAGCTTTAGATTTTAGAGTTAAAATAGCTTAAATAGGGTAGTTATAGATAGAGTAGATATAAGCTTTTGTCAGTTTTAGTTTTAAAATAGATTGTAGATAAAATTCATTTTGGACAGTATTAGTTAACTAGTGTTTGGTAAAAGGTAGTTTTGACCTTTAAAGTCAATAAGAGTTTGTTAAAACTTTTTACATAGTTGAGTTAAGTGTTATAAGCAAGATTTAAAGTGAATTTGAAAGTTAGTTAGTAGTGTTTCAAGATTTGAAGTTTAAAAAGTCTTGCTAGCACCAGGGCATTTTTAATGATCAAGTAGATTTAAGTGTTAAGTATTTCAATAGCATTTTATAGATCAATTTTGGTTAATGCATGATTAGTAACATTTAGTTAGCCAGTTTATGAGTTCTAAGTGTAGAGTTTAGGCCTGCACAAAAGGTTTTTACCAAGTACCTCAGCAACAGCAGTATTAACTTAGTTAATACTGTTGTTGCTCATTAACTTTCTAGCTACTTTTTAACATTTGAGATTATGAGTTAGAATTTAGTTTTAAGCATCTTCATAGTACTCTATTAGTTCTTTAAAATTCATCTCTTAAGTTTAAATTTTAAGCTTTTAGTCTAGCTATAATTTTCTTGCAAAAGTGGTATAGTAGCAGCTTAGATTTCATGCTTATTTTCTTTTGGATTCCTAAGTCCTAGTTGTTATTTCAAAATTCCTTTTATCTAGATTTGTTCAAAGTTTATAGGATAGTTTATTTCCAAAATTTCAGTTTCTAAGATTTAGAAATAAGCTTTTTAGCTTATTAGGAATAGCTTAATAATAGACAATAGCTTGAAGTTTCAATTTTTGATAGCAAATTTCTTGTTAATCTTGTTAATTTTCAGCTTATTTCTTATTTCTTTTTAGGAATCTGAGTACACATCTTAATCTTTCTATAGCATCTTTAGTTGAACTTTCATTAGCATAGAATTTTTGGTTTTCATGTTCATTTAGAAATAAGCTAGTTATAAGCCATAGTTTAGAAAAAGTAGAATTTTCAAAGGAAAAGCTTAGTTACTGTAACACAGTATCAAAAGTTAATTTTCTAGCTTATTAAGTGGATAAAAGTTCAAAGAGCTTTTATTAAAGTTGTAGTGTATAAGCTCAAGTTCAACTTTGTAGTTTTAAGTTTTTGCTAAATTTCACTTTTTAAATAAGCTCAAAATAAGCCAAATCGTAGGGTCTAATTGGTACTTTTTCAATAGTTAAGGGTTACCCGTTTTCATTGTAGTGTAAATTTCAATTACTTTTCCCGCCTACCCTTTACTTTCATACTTTGCATTATCTACCCTGTTCTTTTAGGAATAATAAAATAGTTTTAATATTTTTAATTTTAGTTTAATAAAATTAGGGTTTAGTTTTTAATTAGCAAAATTAGAGTTCAATTGGTTTATAAAAATTGGGCATTTTTGTTCCATTAAATTTCTGCACATTTTAAGTAGTCAAAAATCATTTTTCTTTATTCTTCCAGTTAAATTTGTATTTTCTAGAAATTAAAATAGATTTTAGGTAATTTCTTTTTCTTAAATAAATCATAGAAAATAGAAAAATAGTTGTAAAATTCTAATCCTTTTTGTAATAATTTTATTTTTCATTTTATTATTTTTGAAAAATAAAGATAGAATTTTAGTGTTAATTTTTAGAAAAAGTTTATTTTTAGTAATTCATTTTTCTTTAAAAATTCATAAAAAATTCAAAAATAGTTAAAAAAATTTAATTCTTTTTCCTAAAATTTTCTTTTTAAATTTGTGATTTTTAGGTATAAAATTTGTTAATATCAGTGCTTTAGATTTTAAATTTCAGTTTTAGCTCACGTTTTTAATTTTCGTGTATTAAAGTTTCTTGCTATTTAATTGTTTTAATTTCTTTAATTGTTTCTTTAGTTTAATTGTGCTATTATATTCATAGTGTAATTCAAAATTCAAAAATCCTTTATCAATTCTTGACTCGAATCCGAATTATTCCCTAATCTCAATTCACGACTTCGTTGGGATACGACCCGAGAAGAAAATACTTCTCGGTAAAAAATATAAATATTGTGTTTTCGTTAGTGAGATTTTATCCTTTTATTTCTCTTGTTTGAGAAGTAATTTGGAAAGAATTTTCATGGGATTAATACTATATATATATTAATTTGCCAAGTGCTTACAAACGCATACCAGTTTCATAACCCAATCCTAGCTAAAACACGTTTTCTATGTTCACATAAAATCATGAATTCGATGTCTCGACCCACTTTTG
>BQNB010132754.1:0-18574 GCA_026074375.1 Tanacetum coccineum
ATTTATTTTAATTGTAGAAAATGTTTTGTAATGTTTATAAAAATGTTTACAACATTTTATAAAAGTGTGAGGTTAAATAAAAATTTTCTTTGATCATAAAATGCGTTAAGCATTTATTTATTCATACCTTTAAGTGATATAATTTTAGTAATGAAAATTTACTACTAATTACTTGTTTACGTTTAATTTTACATTGAACATTTTTATATTTTGTGATTATCAAAACGTAAAGATGTAAAAAATATTAATAATGTTTTTAAGCATTATTTCTATCAACACATTGGATTTAGTAGGATTTGATATCATAAAATCTTACCAAATCTAGATAAAATATTTGAAGATAACATTAGATTTCATAAGATTTTTTTATCCCAAAATCCGGTTTTGCAAAATTGTTTGCCGGTTCCATGTGTTTACACTGGTCGGTTCCCTTCTACATGGGAACCGGGGGAACCGGGCTTCAGTAGATTTTTAGCCTATAAATACCAAGCTATTTCTCACCATTCTACATACTTTTCACACACTTTTCTCTCTGTATTTTTCCTTCTCTTAGATCAGTAGCAACACCCTTTAAACACCCTCATTTGTATATGATCATAATGCTCTAACATTCATTTTGTTGTAAGCATACTCCTATGATGATCCACCAAATCAAGCCTTTGAGATCTTGCCATTTCCATCCTCCACCAAGCATATCCATATGAAGATCTACAAGATTAGAGATCTCATCATCTTCATCCATTTGAAAGCTTCTATCAATGGAAGTACATTTAGATTAGTCATTCATATCCATTAGACACATTGTCTTGGATCATCATTGTAATCACATCATTATCTTATATCATTATTTAAATTAGATGGTTTATGTGTTTGTGCCATAAAACACAAGGTTTGTTATATTGGGGCATAAAACATAACAGGTTTGGGTTGGTTCTACCCTATGTGTAAGGACTCGGTATTTAGCTTTGTACCAGATAAAGTGTAAGCGACAATGGGTTGGTTCTACCGGTGGTAGGACTCGGTATTTAGCTTAGTACCAAATAAAGTATAAGCGACGTTATGTAAGGTTTTCTCCGCCGAGAAAGGAGCTTGTTGATCTAGTGTTTACAAACTCTCGAGCAGGTGACTTGGGGAGTGGAGTAGGGCGGAGAGGAGCTCCGTGACCGAACCACTATAAATCATCATGTTCGGTTTGCTTTCTTGTTTACATACATATCACTATTTCTTTACTCGTTAATTATGTTTATGTTGTGGCTAGATGTTTATGATTATGTTGTGACAACTTGATTTATATATGCTTTCCATTTTACATATACTCATAGACTATATTCGATAATTTTTCATATAGTCACTCGATTGTTCGGATATTTGATACGAAAGTTTTAAATTTTAATCGGAAACGTATTCACCCCCCCTTTACATTTTTCCACAATTGGTATCAGAGCCACGTGGCTCTAGTTTTCAAAACAAATGGTTTTCAAAACCGAGTACGGATCCATTATCAAATTATCTAAAAAGCGGGACTAATATGAAAAGTATGTCGGTTGTTATTCTTAAAGTCTGATGTTAATATCGTTGTTATATCAAGCTTGAATAAGTCTAAACCGTCTAGTTATAAATAAGTTTACCTTAAAGCCCACCAAGTGATAAATCTTTTTGTCGGATCAAAATAAGCGTTTTTGGAAAATTAATTCAGACCGGCAGTTCTGTTCGATAACAAGCCGGTTCCATTCAAGGAACAAAACCGGCTTGCCGGTTCTACATTACGCTTTGCAAAAATTTGATCAACTTCAAAAGGTCATAAAATTCAAACCGTAAGTCCATACGAATCGTGCCACCTACCGTTTCGAAGATAATTGAGTCTACTTTCTAATAAAATAGGTTAGAGATACAGAGTATAGGTTTAAGTAAGTCGAAATTTCAAAATACCACAAAGTGTCTAAAATTTCAAATTTCGTATTAACATAGAAACTCAAATGTAACACCCCCACTTTCGGGACAGCGCAACGGAACATATATGGGTGTTACTTCCTAGCACAATCACACATAATACATTAAAGAAACAGAACTCAAAAGAGACATTAATAATAAGAAATTGGTCCCAAAATAACAAGTTTGGAATAATATCCATATTAAACATATGGGTTTAAACCATGTACCATTAAAAGTCATCGCATCATAAGATCAAGTTTCACAAGAACAAATTGTAATCATAAACATTTTAACAATGGGATAATTTAGAAGTTCAAACAGAAAACGACACGCAAGACCATCCTCGTGATGCCTCCAAGTCCATCCATCATCCTTGATTACCAGAGATAAAACATCTAAAACAGTCAATTAAACGTTGAGTGAATACATAATTTTTCATAAAACCATGAAATGAACACAAGTTTTATTTAAATACATCATCTTATAACATTGTGGATCAAACAATTATATAATATTTGCATCGAGCTCATGACACCGCAAGCGTTAACATCAACCACATATGTAATAAATTACCATTTGAAATAAACAATTTTCTTTACCCCCACACGAGGTATTATCGTCAATATACCTCATTTCTCGAATCATAAATCGTCCGTTCAAGGGTGTTCCCAACAATGGAACCCAGACCACCGACGGGATGTCATCCCCAAAAGATCTATCAATCGTATTACGCTCACTAAAAACGCATTTAAGATGGAGCGGTACATGAAATTATGGTACTTTTATGCGATAGTTAACTACGTGCAAAATATAATTCCAAGAGAACGGTCCAACATACCAAACAATCTTGTGTTCAATTTTTAAAACAAGCATGTATCTCCCTCGCGGGTTTTCAATAAAACAGTAAAAGTAAAGGCGAGGCTATGAACTCACCAAGTAAAGAAGAAACGAGAGCAAGCGAGAAATCGAGACCACGAGAAATCGAGACCACGAGAAATTCCAAGAAATTATTCGGGACCTACATAATAAGTCGTGACATAATGTCATAAAGTATTCCAATACTTATACATAGTTAGTATACTAACTAAGATTATAAAAATGTACAAAAACAAGTGCAACATTGAACCGAGATTTAACCAAGGTATTTCTATCTCTAAATTAGACGTAGGACCTGCACTTACACTCACTTAATGGTCTACTAAGTATCGCTTATCAAATCTTAACTTTTAGTACGTGGTCGCACTTTTTATTCTTCTAAAACTAGACGTAAAAGTCTATTTTCTGGTTTAGGTCAGATTCATGAGAGCATTGCTCTCAAACCATTAAGGCTATGAAAGTGAGAGCATCACCTCTAGAAATCCACTGGAGTCAACTTTCGAGAACACTAAGCCATCTTTCCAATTGTTACCATTTAAAGAAAAGGTCATTTTACTAACTGAAACCAAAACAGAAACTCAATTTCCAGAATTTTAGTCAACTTCACGCTATCATATCTCTTAATCTATAAAAGATACAAAAATGAGGCTTTCACCCCTGGAAAGCCACTTAAGTCTAGTTTTCAAAACATTTGGCCAATCAATTATACCATTCACCAATCCACGGGAAATGGATTTTTATTAACCGAAATTTGGCTGAACTTCTATTCCTTACGGAAAAGTGCATAATTCTTAATCTACAATAGCAATGAATGTGAGGCCAAGTGCTGGAGTCTTCGTATGTGTCTAGTACTGAGTCATGCTTTAAAACCTAAACCATTAGTTCAAAACTGGAGATAAACAAGTTTTATAATCAAATAAGGTCCAGGATTTGAGCGTATGATAGTAAATTGACCATACTCCTTCATCCGGTAGAGTTGGTTGAGTTACCAACGTCATCACATGATCCCCAAGAGGTCTATTTACCAATATCAAATAATATCAGTAGGCACAAGCCAAGAGAACAAGGCTCGATAACCTGCTGTCCCCAAAATAGTCCCCCAAATCCTTGAGTTTCGCTTAATATCTAAGCTTCTAAACCTCAATCATGCAATCCTTAATACCATTCAATGTCCATAATCAAACCACAAATAACATAACCCTTCAAAATCATGATCAAATCAATACTCATTTATTCTAAGGACATGTATGTCCATAAAATCCCAATCAAAACTATTGCATGTTCACAAATCAACATATGCTTAAACAATAACTAAAAATCATTAACAAGAAAATAAAAGAAGGCTTACAATGAGGGTTTTACCTATAGAAGAATCAACAACACAAACCCTTGGTGGGTTTGAGTCTTGGCCGCGGCACCAACAACACAAACAAACCAAACCCTAACTTTTTATAGCCCTAATCTTGCAACAATCACCCAATATCACTTTCTTAATAAACCTTGCACTCAAAAACTAGATCAAACTTCATATTCCTAAATCTTCAAAATAAATTAATTTCTCAAACTTTATGCATGGAGGTTTTTATCATTGGGGAATGATTAGGGTTTATAAGTATGTTGATTTGATCTAAAAGGAGTAAATTTTAATGGGTTTTGAAGAACAAAAATGTGGTTTTATCTCTTGGGGCTGTCGAACAAAAGAAGAAGAAGAGAGGGAGAGGATTTTACTGTTGGGTTTTTTTTGTCTGTGTTTCTATTGTTTGTGTGTGTCGTGTGTTTGTAAATAAAAAGGGGAAGAGTGGGTTTTTAGTTGGGCTTTATTTAGGATTAGTAGGTTTTAAGTGTTAATAATAAAACAATATATCGTTCTTAGAAGTCTTGATTGTTGAATATATTTGTTATACAAGCTTGAATAATGACTAAAATTTGCTATATAAGTCTACCTTAAAGCCTCCCAAGTGTTAAACCTTTTTGTCGGGTCAAAATATGCGTTTTTGGAAAAATCAATCAGACCGGCGGTTCTGTCCGTTAACAAAGCCGGTTCCATTGTGGAAAGGAACCGGCGGACCCGGTTCTACAGAAGGTTTTGCAAAAATTTTGTCAACTTCAAAAGGTCATAAAATACAAACCGTAAGTCCGTACGAGTCGTGCCACCTATCGTTTCGAAGAGAATTGAGTCTAGTTTCTAATAGAATGGGTTAGAGGTACTGATTATAAGTTTAAGTAAATCGAATTTTCAAAATACTACAAAGTGTCTAATATTTCAAGTTTCGTATCAACATGAAAACTCAAATTTTTTAGTCGGGCAATTTTGGTTGGTATCCTTTGAACTTTTATGCATCATTTCTTGAAATAAAAATAGTTTGGCCACTATTCAAGCTTGTTATACATCTTTATACTCAACGCAAGGTGAAAAGATTTTTTTTACGATAAATGACTAGTTGCCTTAATTTGCATTGTTTATTTGTTTTGATTGTATGCTCATCTCAAATTAAAATCGAACTTATTTATTTGTGGATCATATGTGTCAATCTTGTCATTCCTTTGCTTGTTTAATTGATTTAAGAAATTTACATGTCAATATGGTTTCGAAAGGAGTGTTTGGGATAACTTCTAGTTTTGATGAAAATGTTCTTCTGTAAATGCTTAGGTAAATCTATATGTATAAATGATGTTTAAATGTGTAATATGGTATATGATTACTTGTTGCACCTTAATTGATATTATATACTCTTTGCATCTCATATGTGAGCTTGTTGTTTTCATGTATCATTAGTGTTTGGGATAACATGTTACTTATGTGTTACCTTTCTGATTTCATGAATATGAATACTAAATCTAATTCTAGGTTACATGCACTTCATGTAGACATATTTATCATTCCACGCTTATGCTATATCAACTCTTAAAGATTAAGATCTAAGTAAGATAGTTACGTGTTTTGTAGAATATTGGTATAAGACATATGCATATTAAAGTGGGATTGGCAACTTGAATGTTTCATCTGAAATACTCAAGTAAGGATGAAATGTAATGATGTCTTGTTGTAGCTTTAAAAGTATTTTTCAAAGCGGGTCAAAGTGATAAATTATTATTTTAGTTAAAATGGGTCAAAACTAGTGTTTGGCAAAACCTATAAAGAACGGTTCCACGGTTCATTTAGACCAAGTGTGCATTTAATATTAAAGTATATATTTTATGAACAAATTATGGAAGTTTTGATGTTATGAAGTCGAGTTTCGGTCATCTTAGCCATATATAAAATCAAGACAACAAGTTTTGTAGAAAATTGGTCATTTTGGGAATTTCATGTAAAATCAACCATATGGAGTTAGAACTTGTACCACCCGCCATGTTAAAGGCAATTGAGTCTAGATAGTCTCAAATGTTGATTTGTAGTTTCTAAAATAATAACAAACTGTCACTTTTTGGTCATGGCGTTTCCGCCAAAAGTTTTTAATATTTTTGGTCTTGTTGAAAAAGGAGCATTTCAAAAGTACTTCATTAAAATTATCTACACATTTTGATGTTGCCACTTCATCCTTGTCGATCCTCTATAACCATTAGCTCACCAACTTGTTCTCCATCTACCAAACACCACTAATGCTACGTTTTCCATACTAGTTGTAGATATGATATTTCCCTTGTTAGTCTATCATGACATCTTTTGCGTATACATGTGTTGATTGAATGTTCTTGTTTGATTATTTGTCTTGTCGTTATTTTGGTGTTTGCTAACTATTCGATTAATTGAAAAATGCGTAATCCTTAGGAAAGGCTTTGTTTCATTTTTTAAATGCTTTTATGCCTGTACTCGTGTTACTAAATGTTAAGGCTTAAACATGACTTACATGATGTTTGCATTAGAAGTAATTTTGTCTCTTATATGATGTCTCATATGATCTCGTAATTTGTCATTTTGATACATGATGATTTCTGATATGGATATGTCTATGTTTGGTAGTTCTTGTTCCTTGTTGGCATTTCTTATATCTATCCGTATGATGGTCTAATTTTCACATGCTTGAATATGGTTTGCATGATCTTCTCGTATTGCTCCTTATATGACATTGCTACATGATTTTATTTTCTCCTTGTGCATTTATGTTATTTCAAAGCATTTTTTTGTATACTTGTAGAAGTCTAGGACATTCCTTTTGAAGTCATATTATTTTAATTAAGAACCAAAATCGATAAACAAGCAAATGAAGAATATAACAAGGTTGATACTTGTGTTTCAGAAATAAATGAACTCAAATGCAATAAGTGATCTTTTGCCCATTTGTTTCCTTTGTCCATATCCTTCGCATCATTTTTAGTGCAATTGATTCTCTAATCTAAATCTTCTTTTTCATTAAACTTGTGTTTGGTTGAACTATTTGGAACATGTACTTGTATGAGTGTGTTTATTTCTCGTATCATTGAATTCATGAATGTTTGTTTGTAAGCTAAATCTTTTATGCTTTTGGTTGGTTTTTATGCAATTCATGCTTCTTGTCTTTCATTCCCCTCTAGAATTAGGAGCGTTTGGTATAATAGAAAATTATAGGATCTAAGCGTTAAATCTTTTCCATGAGCCTTTTGTATTATCAAGAAACTCCATTTAATCACTATCGCAAGCGAAAAATATGTTTAGAAATCTTTTGGAACATTTTTAGAATTTTTAAGATTTAAGGAACCTTGTCTGCAGGGGCCGGTTCCATCTGCAGCAATGCCGGTTCCATTGAGCTAATGGAACCACCATTGCCGGTTATACAGAAGGGACTTTTGCCGTTTAGGGAAGTTAACTTTTGTGTCCAACACTTTAATTAGGTTATTTATACTTGTATTAAGGTCCCCCAATAGTTGGTTTTGACTTATCTAGCTCTTAAGTCCTTCTAAAACTCATAGAACTATCCAATATGTTTCGAACGCATACTATGACTTTTTAAGCTAGTTGCAGCATATGTCCTCCTCTTTGCTTAGATTAAGAGTACTCCTTTTTGTGTGTCTATTTGCGAACATGTTTTGTTTGTATTCATATCATTGTGTCTATTTACGAACGTGTTTTGATTGCATATTTGTCTATCTATGTGTTTACTTGTTAATACTTTCGTGTAACAATACTTGAATAAGTTTCTTTCGTATTTGTTGGTATAAATGTTTGAACTATCTTGTTGCAAAATGATAGTCTTACTTTTTGCATTAAACTTCAAACTAACCCATTTGGAATTTTGTAGGACAATAAGGATCGATATCTTTATCAAGCTAATTTGTGATCATTCGCACATTTATCATTCTTTGATTCATATTTTTCATTACATATTCATGCATAATCATCATCACCACTTTACTAATAAGCATACATTGTTAGTTGCTTACATTGTCATCACCATCTTCCGCCACCTATTTTACAACTCACAAACTTGAGTGTTCCACTGAGTCTTCATTACAAAAAGGAATCATCATGAATCCTTCCTCCATCACCACCATAACCACAACCTACCAGTGACTCACAACCAATTGAACTTATGAAGGATAAATCACCTTCTACATATCTCGATACTCATAAGCTCATTTTCCTATTTTGTCAAAATCCAAGTGAATTTCGTAATGAAATGCGTCTTATTCCCAAACACATCCTTTCAACCTTAACAACCTCGCCACCAAAACCAACCACGATGATGCAAGTAGTAGGATTACACTTTTTAGATTATCCTTCCTCTATGTTTACTTTTCTAGGAGTTTTGTGTGGAAAATCATATTGCATCATATATACATTTTATTATATATGACTTCATCGAAAGACGAAGTATATATTGCACTATTTTTTTGTAGGTTCAAACATTCAATTTAGTGTGTATGGCATTCTTGCCTACAGACGATTTTTTGCATTTTTCATATCACTCTTTTAGGTTCAAGCATATACACTTTGTGGTATATGGCTTACTCATCCAAGGATGAAGATTGCACCATTCATTTTTCTTTTTGTAGGTTCTTTTTTTGACGCCCTCAAGCAAGGGGGAGCATTCGTCAAGAAATCATATTGGATCGTCTATACACTCGTTGTATGTGACATATTTGTCTACGGAGAAAAGCTATTATTGCACTAATCTTTTCTTTTGTAGGATCATACTTGACACCCTCGAGCAAGGGGGAGCTTCCGTAGAGCTTTTATAGCATTCATCTTATATACACTTTGTTGTATATATTTTACTCGTCCAAGGACGGATCTAGTTTTGCACTAATTTTTATTTGTAGATTTTTTTCGTAACTTGACGCCTCGAACAAGGGGGAGCACTCGTCAAGGGGGAGCATGCACGCATTCATCATCATTTTTACTCTTTGACAATCCTTTGCGTTTTGACCAAAAGGAAGATGTCATTTTCTTCATCATATAGTTTTCATATTATATATATATTGCACAAAACTAACCATTTTGTAGGTTAAGCTTTCAAAATTTGATCCATGGATCCGCTATAGACAAGGACATAATTACCTAGGGGATGCAACAACATAAGGCGTTTGAGTAGATATTTTAACTTCACTAGGGATGATGCAAGCTCGCCTTTTCGGGGAGAAATGAAGTTAAACTCCAAGGACACAAACTTTTTGTTTCGACAAAAGGGGGAGAAGAGTGTAAACGGAGAAGGTAATGTAAAAGGTATTACGAGTATACAAGTAACTTTTACATTTACTATATATTACGTTTACATATTTTGTCATCATCAAAAAGGGAGGGATTGTTAATGCAAATATTACGGTATTTAATCTACACATTCTCGTTTATTTTGATAATGACAAAATTGTAACTTGTAATACATAACGTATAATGTACAAGTTCCTCGTAATCATAGTTTGTTTCAACATACTTCAACACATCTCGACGTCTTGAATTCTCGTATGTTACAACACAGGTTCATACATGTTTGTTATGTTGTATTATGATCAAATCCTTAACAAATCATTGAAAATGTGTTTTTGCACTTTGCATAATTTTAAGAAGTAACTAGCACACTTTTAATATACTTTCATTTTTACATTTGGTAAAATCATTTTAATTATATTTAAAATGAAGTTGACTTTTTGTGTTGTCACTTCAAAATCTACATAATATATTTTGAAGATTTACATTGGATTTAGCAAGATTTGATATCATAAAATCTTACTAAATCTAGATAAAATATTTAAAGATCACATTAGATTTCATAGGATTTTTTATCTTAAAATCCGGTTTTGCAAAACTGTGTGCCGGTTCCATGCGTTTACACTAGCCGGTTCCCTTCTACAAGGGAACCGGCGAAACCAGACTACAATAGATTTTTAGCCTATAAATACCAAGCTATTTCTAATCATTCAACATAATTTTTACACACTTTTCTCTCTGCATTTTTCCTTCTCTTAGATCGGTAGCAACACCCTTTAAACACCCTCATTTGCATATGATCATAATGCTCTAACATTTATTTTGTTGTAAGCATACTCATATGATGATCCACCAAAGCAAGCCTTAGAGATCTTGCCATTTCCATCCACACCACAAAGCATTTCCCATATGAAGATTAAAGGATTAGAGATTATATCTTCATCCATTTGAAGGCTTCCATCAATGGAAGTACATTTAGATTAGTCATTCATATCCATTAGACACATTGTCTTGGATCATCATTGTAATCACATCATTATCTTGTATCATCATTTAGATTAGATGGTTTATGTGTTTGTGCCATAAAACACAAGGTTTGTTATGTTGGGGCATAAAACATAACGGGTTTGGGTTGGTTCTACCCTATGTGTAAGGACTCGGTATTTAGCTTTGTACCGGATAAAGTGTAAGCGACAATGGGTTGGTTCTACCGGTGTTAGGACTCAGTATTTAGCTTAGTACCGGGTAAAGTATAAGCGACGTTGTGTAAGGTTTTCTCTGTCGAGAAAGGAGCTTGTTGATCTAGTGTTTACAAACTATTGAGTAGGTGACTCAGGGAGTAGAGTAGGGGAAAGAGGAGCTCCGTGACCGAACCACTATAAGTCATCATGTTCGGTTTGCTTTCTTGTTTACATATCATTATCTCTTTACTTTATAATTATGCTTGTATTATTGCTTGATGTTTATGCTTGTGTTGTGACAACTTGTTTACTCGATATAGTTATGGACTATTACTAGTATGATTGTTTGGGCATTTGATACAAAAAGTTCTAAGATTTTAATCAAAAATGTATTCACCCCCTCTACGTTTTCAACAGTCTGGCTTTGAAGAGACCCTTGACTTGATTGGCCACTAGCTGGGATTTTATAAAGATAGACAGGTCTTTAATTTCCATTTCTTATGTATATGCAGACGTCAACAATGACTCATTACTTACATATTATGGTGGTCTTAAACTCAAACCTTAGAGAATATGTGTATTCTTTTCCTTCGGGACTAACCAACATTAGATCGGCGCCCGAACCATCAAAGCTTGAGGCTCCATCTGTGTTTTCCAACATCAATGCTTTGTTTGCTGCTTTGGGTTTCTTGATCTCAGTATCTTTATCCTCTACAGAAGGTATTTTTGCCAGGAAGTCAACTAATATCTTCCATTTGACAGATTTGCGTTTTTTAAACTCGATGTCATCTTCCCCCAGTTCGATGGCCCACTTAGCTCTCTGCCCTGATTTATTAGGCCTTGCGAGGATTTGCTTAATGGGTTTATCAGTCAATACCCGAATGAGGTGAGTTTGAAAGTATCTTCAGAGTCTCCTTGCAGCATGGACGAGAGCTAATATGAGCTTCTCCAATTATGGGTAGTTTAATTATGCCCCTTGTAGCACCCTGCTTACTAAGTAGATCGGGACTTATTTCTTTTCTCTTTCTGTGAGTAGAACAACACTTATGCTTTATGTCGAAGCCACGAGGTCCATTATCAACACTTCACCTTTGATTGGGGTTGTAAGCGTTGGTAATATTTCTGTGAACTCCTTCATTTTTTGAAAGGCTTCTTCAGCATCTGTGGTCCACTGTATAGTGTTCTTGTCTGTGCAGCTTTTAAGGGCTTTAAAGAATGGAAGTGAACTGTTGGCACCCTTCGAAATGAATCGACTTAAGGCTGCCAACTTCCAATTAAGGCTTTGTATTTCCTTAAGTGTCATCGGTGGCTTTAGGTTAGTAATTGCCTTGACCTTCAAAGGATTGGCTTTGATTCCTTGCTTGCTTATGAGGTGTCCTAAGAATGGTCCTTCTTCAACACCAAATGAACACTTCTTCGGATTTATCTTCATATTAATGGATCAGACCCTATCAAAGGTTTCCTGGATATCCATCAGCATGTCTTCTTCGAAGGCACTCTTGATCACCATGTCATCGACGTAGGCTTTGAGGTTTCACCTGATTTGGTCATTGAACACTTTGTCAATCATCCTTTGGTAGGTTGCCCCTGCGTTATTTATGTCCGTGAAGTCCATAATACTCCCTTTCTGGTGAAGAAAGTTGTCTTATCTTCATCTTTCTCGACCATTTGTATTTGGTGGTAGTCGTTTTAGGCATCCAAGAAACATTTTAATCGAAACCCCGAGAGGGATTCCACTTTCCATTCAATTTCTGGCAAGCGGTAACAGTCTTTGGGACAAGCTTTATTTATGTCTGTGAAGTCCACGCACATCCTCCAGCCTCCGTCTCTTTTCTTTACCATGACTGGGTTGGTTACCCACGTCTGATTTTTAACTTCCCGCAAGATTCCTACCTTCGTGAGCTCGTCCACTTCTTTGCAGGTTGCTTCATTTCATTCTGGCGCCAATCCTCTCTTTGTTTGCTTGACTGGCTTAATGTGCTTGTACTCATTTAATTTGTGCTCCGTATTGAAAGGTTTCCCTCTCACCATAATGGTGCTTGGGATCCTCATCATATCGGCATAAGTCTAGGCAAAGACATCTACATTGGATCACTGGAGGTCTTGTAGTTTCCTCTTGAAGCTGGTTGGCAGCTGCTTTCTGATGACAACTATTTGTTCAGGGTATTTGTATTTAATGACGATCCTTTCCTCTACGTGTACACAGTTGGGAACGTCCTTCGTAACCTTTGGGACGGTTTTATTGACCTTCTTTTTTCCTTCTTCTACTTTGTTAGGCTCGTACGTTGAGAATACGGTACTAATTCTACAAGGAGTATGGAATTTTATTGGTGTGTGAATTGTAGAAACTACGATACCCATCTTCTGCATAGTTGTTCTTCTAAGGAGAAGGTTGTAGGGAGAATTGGACCTGACAATGACAAAGTTTAGGGTTTATGTCCTTATGTGAGGACTTTCCCTCATCGTAACTTCCAGAGGGATCTCTCCGAGAGGCCAAGAATGTTCTCTCGAGAAACCAACGATTGGGATCTTAGAATCTACCCTGAGTGATCTGATGGAAGGCTTTAATTTGAGGAAGCATGTTCATAGATGACTTCACAAGAGCTACCACTATCCATGTATACCGTTTGACTTGTCTTTTGGATATTTAAACCGTGATTATTATTGGGCCAGAGGATTTATCAAAACCTGCAACAGGGGGAAGGTGAGCCCCTATTACATTAACTGGTCCCTCTGCATATTTCCTCTTTGAAGCCTGACTTTCTCTGCTTATCATGAGGATTAAGGCCTTCACTGGGATGATATCCGTGTCTCCTTTCTTCCATTCACCGAGTTGGGTGTCGGAAGCCTTTGCCTTTCCTTTCTTTATTCCTTTCACTAAATGGGTAAGTTGCCCTGACTTTACAGCTTCTTCGATCTGGTGTCTCAGCTCTCGGCATTGGTTGGTTTCATGCTTGTGGTCTTCGTGGAAATGACAATACTCGGACATGTCGCATGATCGTCTATTCTTGACCATACGAGGAGGCCGTTGAAGGTTTTGTCCACCTTCTCTGTTGCTAGAATTTTCCTTGGACTCTTTGATAAGTTAGTAAGGAGTCTATGGTTAGACCCTTTGTATGGAGAGAACCTCTCCCGGTTCTTCTTCTTAACTTTGCTATTATCCCAAGAGAAACCTTTGTTGAACTTGTCGAAACCCTCTTTATGATCATTAGGGGCTCCATTAGTAGCCACTTCCTTTTCTTCAATCCAAGTGTAAGTCTTCTCCGTCAGACCCTTATAAGTAGTAGGAAGGTCCGTGGAGAGGAATTTCACAAGGCTTCATGTCTTTATCCCATGAACAAAACTAGAAATGCGTTACTCCTCGTGCAACCCTAGAATTGGCAAAGTATCATATGTGTATCGAGTGACGAAGGCTCTAGTACTTTACCTATCCTTTTGCTTGATATTATGTACCGCAAAATGCGTCTTCGTAAACTTCTTCTGCTGGCTAAAGTGTGACCGGAACTTTGCCTTCAAGTCTTCGTAATTGACAATACTACCTGCTTTTTGCCCATTCCACCATATCCGGGCGGAGTCTTTGAGAGTATAGGTAAACATATGGCAGGCTATAGGCATTGCCCATTTCTATATACGAATGGCACTTTCAAAAAGGTGCAAGTAGTTGCCAGGGTTCCCTTTCCCATCGTAGGAACCCACATGAGAAGGCATTTTAATCCATCTGGAAGAGGGTAATCCTTAATTTAACAAACAAAAGGAGTTACACAGCCGGCAGAGTCTGCGTACAGGCCTATAGGGTCATAGTTTGGGTACATGGGTGCATTTGGTACTGGATTAATAGGTTATGCATAGAAGGGATAGCTAGTAGGCGGTACATTCGAAGGATACATAGGCATGTTGTGATTAGGACCATAGTTGCTCATAGGAGCCTGTTGGGTGTATCCCATATAAGGGTGATAAGTGAGGGCCCCTCTGATGGATGGATTATCTCTTTAGGTATGAAAAGAGTAGCCCAAAGGCTGACCGTAGGTCATACCGGCATTAGGTTGTGAGTAAGGATTAACATAAACATATATATGACCACTAGATGAGGGGTGTAGGTTATTATGTATGAAAGGTAGATTATTATGTGAGAGATACGTACCATTAGGAGGGAGATTCCCTCTTAAGTTAGTGGAAGACTGATTGCCTCAAAACCAGAAGGTCAAAGTCGACTGTAAAGGTTGCTCGTTCTAACTTCTTCCTAGGTGGGCTACGAGTAGGGGAGGAAGGTTTCCTCTACGACTTCCACCGTTTTTACTCCTCGTTTCGAAGGCCTCCTGCCATCAGATTCCTTTTCAACCCTACTCCCATCCATGTTTGGAGCATCTTCAAACTCTACAACCCTTCCTCTATGTCTTCGAACACGTAGGGATCTTGTTCAAAGAACAGGAGTGGTTCCCCTCGCACGTACTAGCCTTGGCTCCATCTCTCTCTCCTCGTCATATTCCTCATTGTAATATTCCAATTCAGTGTGGAGGTCTTCGTTTGAACTTATCTTCTACGCTCCTATTGGAGGGACTCGAGAACCTCATAGTTGGCTTCTACGAAGGCTGGGCTAATCAACGGATCAGGATTAGCCGAAGTGGATGCACGATTGGTGAGCGGCATATTTTTAGGAGATCTGACAGTGAATGTGGAGACGGTTATGGGTGGTAGTTCACCAACGTTTGGACTGGGTAAAGGGGTTAGTGTTGAGAAACCCGGTGGTGGTATGTCTTCTCTTCCGCTTGTTATGTCAGAAAAGTAGGTTAAGTGGTTTTACGGTTATTAGCTTGGTTTTAAAGGGACTAATTGTAGTGGTCCTACGGATGGCGCCACTGATTGTGCAATATTGGGCATGACCAGGCTTTGATGGTGATCGAAGATTTTGAGGTTGGTGATTGAATTTCCAAGCCGTAGATAACAGGTGACAAAACAAATGCAAACACTACATTAAGTAAAGCGCAGGGGGTGGCCCTATGAATCACCTCTGGCGTAAAAGTAAGTATGTGCTTTGGATGATAATAAGTATGTGTAAAGTATGAAGTAGGCGTGAAAAGCGTAAATCAAACCTGAGGACCTTGCCATCTATTTACAGTTGATGAAATAGGCTAGAACAAGGCTCTACACATAAGCCGATGATTGTGGGGGTGTCCCGCGATTTAAGGAGGGATGATCTCTACCTTGGCGGGAAAGCCTGGGTAGAGAGGAGAACATAGGTTTTTACCTAGTCATATGTTTCCTCTGCCCTAGTTTCATCAAAAGGGGCACCGCGAGGGTTGTTAGCCTTCGAGTGGCGAATTTCCATAGAGGTAACCATCACGAAGGTGATTTTACGCCACTAGAAACTACAACAAGATGACACATATGACACAGGAAAGCCACAACAAGATGACACAACAAGATGACACAGGAAAGCCACAACAAGATGACACAACAAGATGGCTTAGGTCCCCAAAGGAATCTAATTTCATTATTTTTATGTGAAGGGAAAGGCACAACAAGATGACACAGGATTTGTTAACAGTGGATTCTCAAGGCACATGACTGGGAACATAGCTTATCTCTCAGATTTCAAGGAATTTGATGGAGGATATGTTACATTTGGAGGAGGAACTCATGGTGGTAGAATTTCTGGTAAAGGAACACTTAAAACTGATAGTCTTGATTTTGAAGATGTATACTTTGTCAATGAGTTAAAATTCAATCTTTTTAGTGTCTCACAGATGTGTGACAAAAAGAACTATGTCCTTTTTACTGACACTGAATGTCTTGTCTTATCTCTTAATTTTAAGTTGCCTGATGAAAGTCAGACACTTCTTAAAATTCCTAGAAAGGACAACATGTACAATTTTGATATGAAGAACATTGTTCCTACAAAGACTTTAAATTGTCTTGTTGCAAAGGCTACATCAGATGAATCAATGCTCTAGCATAGGAGGCTTGGTCACATTAATTTTAAGAACAGAAACAAGCTTGTTAAGGATAATCTTGTAAGAGGATTGCCTACAAAACGTTTTGAAAATGATCAAACCTGTGTTGCTTGTCTTAAAGGGAAGCAACACAGAGCTTCTTGTAAGTCTAAGGTTTTGAATCAAATTACTAAGCCTTTGTTTATGCTTCATATGGATATGTTTGGTCCAACTTTTGTGAGTAGTTTAATGCATAAGAAGTATTGCTTAGTAGTCACTGATGATTATAGCAGGTTTACATGGATTTTCTTTTTAACAACTATGGATGAAACCAGTGAGATTCTTAAGAACTTTATCAAATAAATAGAAAACCTTATGGATAAGAAAGTGAAAATAATCAGGAGTGATAATAGAACAGAGTTTAAGAATAAAGTTATGGATGATTTTTGCAGAGAAAAAGGTATTAAGAGGGAATATAGTGTAACCAGGACTCCTCAGCAAAATGGTGTGGTTGAGAGGAGGAATAGGACATTAATTGAGGCTGCTAGAACAATGTTAGCTAACTCTATGTTACCTACCACATTTTGGGCTAAAGCAGTTAGTACCGCTTGCTATGTACAGAATAGGGTCTTAGTAGTCAAGCCTCATAACAAGATACCTTATGAACTTTTTAGAGGGTTTAAACCTGCTCTAAGCTTTATGAAACCATTTGGATGTCATGTTACTATTCTTAATACATTAGACAGTTTAGACAAGTTTGAAGGCAAAAGTGATGAAGGTTTCTTTGTTAGATATTTTTTGAGTGGTAAAGCTTTTAGGGTATACAACACTAGAACCAGGAGGGTAGAAGAAAACTTGCATATTGGGTTTTTAGAGAATAAGCATATGATAGAAGGGAATGGTCCAAAGTGGCTGTTTGATATTGATTCTCTAACCCAATCTATGAATTATGTACCAGTTGCTGCATGTACAATCATTAATGAATCCGCAGGTACACAAGGAGAACTTAATGCAGGTACATTAGAAGAAATTAGTCAAGATTGCATTGTGATGCCAATTTGGAAAGATGATTCATATTTTGATTCACCTTCTAAGGATGTTGATATTGGTGAACCAAAATCTGCTGTTGATGAACAAAAGCGGGTTAAAGATGGTCTAGATAATGAGAATGATGAAAAAGATAAGTCTAATGATGATAGCAGTCCTAAAGAAGTTAATGCTGCTGGACAACATGTTACTACTGCCAGTCCTGATGTTAATACTGGTAGTTTTAAACTTAATACTGTTGATCCATCAGTTAATACTGCTAGTTTATATGATCAAGATAGCCCTGAAGACATGTTCACTATGGGGGCTAGTCATACACTTGAAGCCACTCATGTTGAGTTCTTCAGTGATAAAGATGAACTAGAAGTTGAATTGAGGAACATTATTAATTCCTACACAGTTCCAACCACTCCCAATACAATAATTCATAAGGATCACCCAATTGAAAATGTGATTGGTGATGTGAAGTCATCTATTCAGACAAGAAGAATGACAAAACCTACTTCTGAACATGGGTTTCTCAATGCTGTATATGAACAGAAAACACATGATACCCTGAATACTTGTTTATATGCTTGTTTCCTATCACAGATTGAACCCACAACCATTGTTAAAGCTCTATCTGATTCATCTTGGGTGGAAGCAATGCAGGAAGAACTTCTGCAATTCAAACTCTAACAGGTTTGGATACTAGTTGATTTTCCTACTGGAAAGAAGGCCATTGGAACAAAATGGGTCTTTAGAAACAAGAAAGATGAAAGGGGGATTGTGATTAGAAATAAAGCAAGGTTGGTTGCATAGGGTCATAGACATGAAAAAGGTATTGACTATGAAGAAGTTTTTGCTCCTGTGGCAAGAATTAAGGCAATAAGTGTAACACCCCCAAAACCACAACAATACAGCGGAATACCATTGGGGTGCTACTTCATAGCATTAAGTACAAGTTACAGAAAACGACTCTAAGTGAGATGATAAGTGCTTAA